>WAAF01004838.1:0-104093 GCA_013400475.1 Tricholaema leucomelas | reverse complement strand
AGATTTTTTGCAGGCCCCCTTCAGATACTGGAAGGCCACAAGAAGGTCACCTCAAGCCTCCTCTTCTCCAGACTGAACAGCCCCAACTCTTTCAGTCTGTCCTCATAGCAGAGGTGCTCCAGCCCTCTGATCATCCTCGTGGCCCTTCTCTGGACACACTCCAGCATCTCCACATCCCTCTTGTAATAGGGGCTGCAGAACTGGATGCAGTACTCCGGGTGGGGTCTCAGCAGAGCAGAGTAGAGGGGGAGAATCACCTCCCTCGACCTGTTGGCCACACTTCTCCTGATACAGTCCAAGCTCTGGTTGACCCTCCGGGCTGCAACTGCACACTGCTGGCTCATGTTCAGCTTCTCATCCACCAGCACCCCCAAGTCCCTCTCCTCAGGGCTGCTCTCCAGCCACTCACTGCCCAGCCCAGATTTGTGCTTGGGATTGCCTCGACCTGCCAGGACCCTGCAGTTGGTCTTGTTGAACCTCATGAGGTTGGCTTGTGCCCACCTCTGCAGCCTGTCCATGTCCCTCTGGATGGATTCCTTCCCTCCAGCGTGTCTGCTGCACCATACAGCTTGGTGTTGTCAGCAAACTTGCTGAGGCTGCACTCAGTGCCTCTGTCCATGACCCTGACAAAGATGTTGAACAATGACAAAGATGTTGAGCAATGTGTTTTGTACAACCAATCCTCAGGATGTCTGTAAGTACAAATCAGCTCAAAGATATGGTAATGGATAGTGGTTTGCTACAAAATACAGAATTCCAGCTGCTTCCTCCTGGTCAGGATGTTCTAAGCCAGTTCTTGCAAAACACAGTGTAGCTATGCTAGTGAAAGGAGCACTCTCCACCTAACCTATTTCTAAGCCTTTTCTTCCATACATTCATTTCTGGCCATTGTTGAATATAAATGGACCTGTGATATGATTCATTACAGCCATGCATTAGAGTACTTACACATATATTGGCTGTTTGCCGTTCTTCTGACTGCATCTACAGTGTTACACATTCGTGTGATCTTTGTATGTTACCAAGTGGAAGTTCTTCCCAGAGAGAGTGATTTGCCATTGGAATGGGCTGCCCAGGGAGGTGGTGGAGTCACTGTCCCTGGGGGTGTTCAGGAAAAGACTGGATGGGGCACTTAGTGCCACGGTCTAGTTGACTGGATAGGGCTGGGTGCTAGGTTGGACTGGATGATCTTGGAGGTCTCTTCCAACCTGGTTGATTCTATTCTATTCTAATATACTGCTGCATATTTCTCTAATTATTACTTCTACTGAAAGTGCCCTGTGATTTACAAAGAAAAATTGCTGCTGCATGAACTACTTGTGTTTAAGGAAGAGCTGAAATGGTATGATGTGAAATATTTATGGATAACCTTAAAGAGGATCAAGACCTGTCCAGCTGAGGTGAAACTTGCAGATAAATCTGTGATGAAAAGCCAGTCAAACATGCATTGTGTGGGTGTATCAACTGATGACATTGTGAAGAGGTTACCTTTGAAGAGCATGCTTCTCTGCTAAGCTTGACGTAGCTTGATAGGAGCACTTTTAGAGAGTCTATTTGCTACTGTGGCATCTGCTACCTAACACTGCAGAGGCAGGAAACTGAAAAAAGCATGAAGTCAGCATAGATGTGTTTATGTACACACACAGTCCCCTTCTGAATGATGACGGAGTAGCATCATAGGATTGCAGGCACTTCTGCACTATGCTTAAAGATTGAGGTAGCAGCAGATCACTTCTCTTTATGTGCATGCCAGGCTCCTGGCCAGTAAGCCAAGTCAAGAAACGAGCAATCAGGCCTGGAGTTACAAGGAAGGAACTATTCTGCAAACCAGTCACGGATACTGATGAATGACAAAAAAAATCAGATTAAGACCAAGGTTTGAACAGACTGTGCCTGTCAACAAAAAGACTCTGAGCCATCAGCAGGAATTAGTCAGCCTGTACTGCCAGAAGGAGACAGTTTTAGGCCTACGCTAGCTTAGCTGCTACAGATATTACTTCAGCAGAATATTTACTCTCCTAGGAAATTTTTTACAAGCTATGTCTATCATTTCTTTTGCCTTCTTGTCCTTTTGGGAATTACTAATCTTTCTGGAACTATGAGCTGCTTGTCAAAATTTCTGTTTAGCCTAAAGCTGCAAGACACTTGCCATCTGTGAGCCAAGCTAAGCACCAAGACTGTCTCAGAGACTCGAGATAACAGTGACCTCAAGGGTTCTCACCAGTGTGTTATGGAATGGGTTGTAAGTGTGCTGCTATGACACTGCAGTGTCAGCCTTCTCATTTCCTCTAGCAGTGAGGGATCCAAACTATCCAGAAGCCTCTCACTAACATGGACTTGCCACTCTTCAGATGAGATAAGCTCGGCTTGGGAGCCTCACCTGCACTTTTCAAGAGCTGTACATAGGTCTACAAGATCTACAGCTGTATGATTTCCTTCCACAGCAGAGATTCCAGTGACAAAACCACAGCAAAAATCCTAAAATTAATACAATGCAACCATCATTATATTGTCAGGTTGGGATCAATGTGTTACATATTGGCAGATGTAAGTCATTTGTCACTGATTGTCTTAAGGCTCTACTGATGGAGAAAGCATTTTTTTTGCTCTGAAATGGAAAATAGCCTCTGAACATGAGATCCGATGAAACCTGCAGTATGTTGCTCTCTTCCATGGGAAGACAGTTCTTGGAGAGCCTAAAATCTACCTTGATTACATGTTGCCCAGTTCAGCTCAGGCTTCTGTCTGGGACTAGGTCTTTCTGATTCGAGGTTTGCAGAGGAGAACTTACCCCACATAGAAATTTTTCTTTAGGAGTTAAACTCTGAACATGATCTCAAAGAACATGATAGGACATTAGCTAAAGCTGAGCCAGAGTTCTATATTTGGACTGAATGTAGATTTCAACAAAGAGTTCTTTTTGAAGAGTCAATGCTTCCTCTTCTTGAGTGATTGTATTACCACAGCCATACACATTGCATCTCTCCAGCTTCACTATAATGGTAGCTGTTTCTGTATGCATTGCAAATTTGGCTTAATGTACTTTGATTTTGCAATGTCATGAGTCCTACTGCAACTCCTTGCACCATATTTCCCTTAGAAAGTCTGTTAGACAAAGAGTACTTCCCTAACATCTTGTTAGGCTTTGCAGGCAACAATATATTGTATGTTTTGTTGGTTAAAAGTAGCTAAGAAAGGACTTATCATCAGGGCAGGCATTTTACAGAAATTCATCTTTAAAAGGAATGTCAGAAAATTCTGTATTAAAATAATTCAAGAACTTTAGATTCCTTTTGAAAGTACAGCTTCTGATTGCAGCTCCTTTCAGTACAGAATGAGGGCATTGATAGGGTTTTCTTAGCTGCATCCTGCTGTGAGGTCCATCTTATTTTACAAGCAGCATAAGACAGAGCATGCTAAATACAAGTGGAAATAATTGTGCTTCGAAGCGTGATCATTAAAGTGTAGCTGTTCTTCAGGTGTGTCCAGGACACTTCAAAGGCTAACAAGAGAGGAAGAAATGGTCTGACATTTGCACTTGTAGAAAGAGCCTGCTACAGTATGAAAAAATATTTGCATGGTTTTAATGTATGTTAGTATTTCCATGTGACATGGGAACCAGGACACAACTAAACTACAAATGTATTTGGCTTGACCTGCTTTATTTATTTCTTGCTTAACTTACACAGTTTGTGTCAGTGTGGCAAAGACAATTATCTGAGGGTAGGATGAGATTCTGTGCAAGTGATAGCATTTCTAAACAGTAGAAGCCTAATTCTCCTTTTTTTTTACACACAGATTCATGACCTTACAGACCATTTCAGAGCCAGCACACATGGGCTTTCTGCAGTGAAGTCTAAAAGAGTAAAGAACTGAGCCAGCAGTGTGCACATGCAGCCCAGAGGGCCAACCAGATCCTGGGCTGCGTCAGGAGAAGTGTGGCCAGCAGGTCGAGGGAGGTGATTCTCCCNGGAGGTGGGTAGGTTCAGGCTGGATGTGAGGAGGAAGTTGTTCAACATGAGAGTGGTGAGAGCCTGGAATGGGTTGCCCAGGGGGGTGGTTGAGGCCCCATCACTGGAGATGTTTAAGGCCAGGCTGAATGAGGCTCTGGTCAGCCTGATCTAGGGTAGGGTGTCCCTGCCCATGGCAGGGAGGTTGGAACTAGATGATTCTTGTGGTCCTTCCAACCCTGACTGATTCTGTGGTTCTGTGAAAACTGGTTAACCACTTTTATGTCAGAAAGTGATGCATTCTGGAAAAAATCTTGAGATACTCGTGTAAGCCTGCACTGAGGAACTAGTGTATACAAACCTATCATAGAACACTGTACTTAACTGTTCACTCACTGTTCCTGCTGAAGGTAGAGCAGCTGCAACAACTCTTAAGCAAACGTAGTCTGGTGGAGAAGGTGCTACGCAAATAGGTGAGAAGTTGTAAGCTTGTTAATTCCATAAGCTGTTAGGGAGCTGTTGTTGAGCTGGTTCAAGTAAGTGTACTGGAGTTGTATAGGACAATCTTCCCAGAAAATTGCAAAAAGCTTTAAGAAGTTTAATACCCTTATTCTTCTCTTACAGTTAGGGAAAATGTGTCATTAAAAAGTGAAACTACTACTCTGAAATCACTAGGCAGATTGATATCACAGACCAGAATGAGATACAGGTTTCTTGTGTCCAGAGTACTATAAAAATCATGATCTTTGAAACTTCCAATCAGGTGATAAGGACAAAGTATGTTGATCCCTAATATATACATTTCCAGTAGATAAAACATAAGAGGTGCCATGTAGATGATGCCACTCCCAATGCCTTCACCTGCTGCCTGTACCTGCCTTTTGCAAATCTTCCAGTGGAGTCCAGAAAGCAGCTTCCTACACTGGGGAAGCACCAGTTATGTGATATACTAATGCCCTTCTACAGTGCCACTACTTTTGAACTGTTGCCAGATATTCATCTTCTCACTTAATCTGTGCTGTTTTTCACTGACTGGGTTTTATTAACCAAAATAGCTACTGACATAAATTTTCAGCATTGTAGCAGGAGACCATGGCATACAGAATGAACAGAACCGCTTTGCAGTGAGGCCCTGAAGATATTCACACTCTATGCAGAACTCACACATTTTTGGCAAGTTCTTAACCATATTTATTCTCAAAATCAGAGGCCCCAGAAGAATTCACTGTGGTCTCTGCATCTTCTCTTAGCTATAGGAAAACACTTCTTGTTTGGAATCTCTTCCTGTTTTTAATACCTAAGAAACATACAACTGATTGTACTCGTTTTTGTTTCAGCTACTCCTTAGTATGTAAGTAGTTTCTATGATCCAAAGTGCTGAATTTTAGAGTCTGGTACAATCAAATTTACTTCTTATAAAAAAAAAAATCTCAACCAGAATGAAAATATATGTAGGTAACATTAGAAAAGACAAAAAATAGGGACTATCAATGATGGACAGCTTATTGATTGCGATAGCGAATATGCTGATAAGAAGTTTAGAAGCAAAACTTACTTAGGCTGTTATAGCAGGCATATTGTCAAGTAATAAATCCAACTTACCTGTGAAGAGCTTCTGTGGTAAGCTGAGTAGTGAAGTGGTCCAGAAATAGCAGTATCATGCGGTAAGGATGGGTACTGGCTCTGCATTGGATGGGGATGCTGGTTGCTATAGCTACCATAGTTGTAACTTCCTGTGTATCTAAAATCCATTTAAAACCACTATTTAGTGTGCTTCATGATTGTATTGCCACTACTAATTCTGTAACTTCTGAGATACACATTTGCACATTTTTGCATAGAAGAATGATATTTTAAGTAACCTTTAAAAAAAGATATTTCCCAGCTCGAAGCAGAGGCCACGTAGTGAAATTACATGTTCAGCACAACAACAAACTGAGTCACTCACAAGGTTCTCTGACTACTTTTCTGTTGCTGACTCATTTGTGCATGTCCAGCCTTTTTCTTTTATTAGTATTTTATTTCCATGTTCCCAGGACATTGCTATTCAGGCCAAGGAAGCATGGTAAGCGTTCACTTAAAGAACTACACTGTGGAGTTCAGCTCTCTCTTTACACTGGGGTCAGATGTTCTTTCTTTGGGAGGGAGAGAGATGCATTTATTTACATCTGAAGAATATAATATGCAGCTTTAGCAGAGGTCACACAAGAAGAGAGTGGGATTTGGGGTTGGAATACCTGTCTGCTTTCTTTATTATCCCAGTTCTTTGTCTAGGCACAGCCAGGGTCAAAAGAGGAGCAGTTTCCTTACTTATGAGAAACTGCAGGGCCAGTGTTTGTTGGTTACCATTATTTGGGACATTCACTAGCAGAAGATGCATCAAAGCCTTCTGCAACCTCCCCATCTTTGTGTAGCTATGCAAACATTAGATGATGCTAATTCACCAGAGAATTTTAGTGGCTGTTAAAATATATGCTATTGAAATGAAGCATAGACCACGGGTAACCAATTAATTGTGAGAAAGGGACAACAGCTATTTGTACATACTGTTTCTGGAAAGGTCAGTGCCATTTGTACACTGGTTGGAGCTTAAACTTCTGCTGTTCTTCTGATTTTATGATGGTATCATGTTGTATCTTACACCAGCGGGTCTAACAGCACTCATAGAATCATTGAGGTTGGAAGGAACCTGTGGAGGTTGTCTGGTCTAATACCCCTGCCCAAAGCAGAGTCTGCTAAGGCATGCTGCCCAGGCTTGTGTCCAGATTGGGTTTGTATATCAGTAAGGATGGAGATTTCACAGCTCTATTCCAGTGTCTGATCACACTTACAGTAAAACAAGATTTTGCTTGTCTATGTTTAAACAAAATTCTTTGTATTTGGTTTTGCAACTCTTGACCTGGCATTAAACACCACTGAGAACAATCTATCTCCACCTTTACATCCTCCACCAGGTATTTATGCACATTCTTAAGGCCTTCCCTGAGCCTTCACTGCCTGCTGCTAAACAGTCACAGCTCTCTCAGCCTCCCACTACAGGCACTCCAATCCTGGGATCATTGAAGTGGCCCTTTTCTGGACTAACTCCAGAATACCTGTGTCTATCTTGTACTGGGGAGCACAGAATTTGATCTAGTGCTCCAGATGTGGTCTCAGTAGTGCTGAGCAGAGGAGAAGGATTACCTCTCCTGAGACATGGGGTCGTTCTTTGGGCACATCTAGCCTTCATGGAATGTGGCACAGGAGAACAGGAATTAGAGTAGAAATCTACTGAAGTCTTCTCTTTTATAAAATATTCTCCAAGTCTACTGTGTTTATTAAATGAAATGATAAATCTGAGACATAATGTAATGGTACAGCAGTAACAACAGCCAAAGAATAATGCTATCAGCATCTTTGCAATACAGACTTTCTACAGCAAGAAACAGATTTTGCTTGATTTCTGAAATAACCCTAAGCATAAGTTAATACAAAAAAACCCAGGACACTGGGAATTGACTTACCCATGTTCTTCTCTATGGGGATAAACAGGTATCCTGTGTGTGACAGATGATGATGGCACATGTGGACTTCTCATGCAGGGCAGCTGTTGGGAATTTTCAGCAGGTGACCCGGCAGCTGTTGTCACAGTGTAGGTGAGTGACCACGTATAGGATTGCATAGCTCCTGCAAACAAACAAGTATTAAAGGAATACAGCTAACAGGGGCTGCCGTTAATAGAGATGTTATGCTTTGAGATGGCTACAGGAAAGCAACCTAAGAGGCACTGATACTGGAAACAGCGTCAATCAAAGTGAACAGAACAGTTATATGAGGCATACAAGTGGATCAGCTGGCATATGCAAAGATCCAGAGGTAAGAGACAGATCTGGAATAGCTCAGATTGTGGACTTTCAGTGTGGTATTGTAATTGGAGGCTATCCCAGAAAAACTGAGATAGGACTTAGAAATGGAGGAACATCAATGTATTTCTCAGGCATGATATACCAAACCCTGAGGTCTCTCTCACATGGAACAGGCTGC
Organism: Tricholaema leucomelas; assembly: GCA_013400475.1. Taxonomy (NCBI): domain Eukaryota; kingdom Metazoa; phylum Chordata; class Aves; order Piciformes; family Lybiidae; genus Tricholaema lacrymosa; species Tricholaema leucomelas. The sequence goes on along the minus strand of WAAF01004838.1, from coordinate 96,120 downwards.
TGGGCCATTTATCTTTGAGGCTGATCAGGCCTGGACTGATGCAGGAAGTATGATCAGAACAATGAAGGATTAGAAAAAGATGGGTGTTATGCAAATGAATGTACCAAATTCTGTTGCTGATTGTGTCTGTTCCACCCAACTAGGTACCAGCCTTTGTAGTGGCAACACAGTGGTAGATCTCCAAATTATAACAGATATATAGACAGCAATAGCCTAGCCATTTTCTTCCCACAGACAATGTTTCTTCTTTTGAGGTGGCTGGGACTGGTCTTAATTTATTTTTCCATGTAGGCCATTTGTAAGAAGACCAAAGCAAAGAAGTGGATTTTCCATTTTGCTTGGAAGGTGCTGAGTTTTTTAATCATCCTGATCCCTTCCAGGCAGGAACTCCAGATTCACGGGCCAGCTGCTGAGAAACCTTTGTCCTCTGCACACACCCCTTTCACTCAGGAGGCTGACAGATCCATTGTTCCAGTATAACACAGCTCTTGCTGGAGGTCATGACCATACTGGATGAGATTACCCAGCGAATGAGGACCAGAACACTGAATTTAACCCAAGGAGAACACTAGTTTGGGGGTCTCTGGACACTCTTGACTCTTTTTCAGTATCTAAAAGGAATTGCAGGAGGTGACTTTTTTTTTTTTTTTTCAGGGTGGATTCTAGGACTTCCTGTAGTATGAAAGAGGGAAAGTTCAGAGGGGAAGTGATTGCATTGTCAGGTCTGTGCCCACTCCACAGCTTTGGGAATGAAAAGCCTATCTCAAATGTGCATAATTTCCTAGGGGTATGTGTGATTATATTTGGCAAAATCAGACTTTTATGCTTTTTTAATAGGAAACGCTTCATTCTGGGTGTGAATGAAAGCTTGCTGAGCTTCATGAGCTAAGTTCAGATTGAAACAGGGTGTGATTTGGTGCTCTTACAGTAGAAACATCATTGGATGTGTTACAACCAAAGATATTTGTGCTAGGCACTTTCTGTCACTGACTCTGGAATTTATAGTCTTTCATGTTGGCCCCCCTGAAGTGCACTACTGAGGTCTCTGAGACCAAAGAGGAGGCATACACATTTTTGCTAGCACACCAGTGCTCTTTGTTGGCTTTTGCTGGGGTTGTTTAGCCTGGAGAAGAGGAGGCTCAGGGGTGACCTCATTGCTGTCTACAACTACCTGAAGGGAGGTTGTAGCCAGGTGGGGGTTGGTCTCTTCTGCCAGACAACCAGCAACAGAACAAGGGGACACAGCCTCAAGTTGTGCTGGGGGAAGTATAAGCTGGATGTTAGGAGGAAGTTCTTCAAAGAGAGAGTGATTGGCATTGGAATGGGCTGCCCAGGGAGGTGGTAGAGTCACTGTCCCTGGGGGTGTTCAAGAAAAGCCTGGGTGAGGCACTTAGTGCCATGGGCTAGTTGACTGGATAGGGCTGGGTGCTAGGTTGGACTGGATGATGTTGGAGGTCTCTTCCAACCTGATTTATTCTATTCTATTCTATTCTATTCTATTCTATTCTATTCTATTCTATTCTATTCTGTTCTATTCTTTGTGACTCTGCACAGTCCTAGATCCTTGAGTTGAGGAGAAGTATTTAAAGAAGCCTACCTTCATTAGAAAATACAATTTATGTGAGAGGGACCAAAGCTACTTATGCAATCAACAAATAGCTTTACTTGAAAACAAGTGGGAAAAAAATTGGTTTGCAAACATCAACAACTTGTCTGCAGAAATATTTCCATTTTAAAATGTTGACTTACTTTTCTAGTCTTATTTCTTCAAGGAAAGTTTGAAACCCTTTTTCAAAGCAGAACTCAAAATGCAATAACATGAAGAGAAAGAAAAGGAGGACAACACAGATATTGAAAAAAACTTAGTACTTGTCTTTGGATACTGTTACTGGGTTGTTTAGGGTTTTTTTTCACTTCACTTTTTCCACTTTGTAAATTCCCCACAAAGCAAAAGTTTGACTTGATATTATTTTTTTTTCAAGAAAAAATTTGGCCACTGAGTCAAAAATCTCACCATTTTCCTAGCTCTATTTCTAATGGTAAAAACAGGGCCAAAATATTCTTTGAGTTTTCCCAAATGTGGCTCATTTCAGTGGCCCCAGCCATTGTGACAGCCTCCTCTGCTTTTTTCTTTGAAAAACAATAGGGATTTTATCTCAGTCTGAGGAAAATGAGTTGTTCCGGGACAAGATGTTGTTTCATTTGCTCCCTGTGGGAAGGCAGACCTCTTGGATGGGATGACTTGACCACTCCTAGTATTCAAGTCTAACTGGCAGCTACCTCAGCTTGATTTTAAGTAAATATTTAGGATGTAACATGCTTTATGCCTGTTCAGACATCCTGGAAGAAATGCAGAGAATAAGCCTTGTGCTGGAAGAGTTGTTAATACCTTTGCTTATTTTTCCTAAGAACAGTCCCCGGTGCTACTTCACACAGGTGCTCTAGGAAATACTTACTCTAGTTTGAAGATTATGGTTTAAAATAAATATAAGCTGGGATTTACACTGGGTTTGCAGAGTGACAGAAAGCTGTTCAAGTATTTTTTTTTTTAGGATATTCAGGATATTCTTGGGAATCTGCAGTTGTCTCACATATTTTTGCCTTTGCAGAAGGGATGGCATTCTTTTCAGTGACCTAGTCACAAAGACAAACAGGAAGAGTAGAAGACAGCAGATTTCCAGAGGTGTATGTATATATCAGTTCAGCCATGGTACTGCTAACATTGTGGCAAAGGGTGGAAAAGGAGAAATGAGGTAAGTCATAGTTAGCTTTTTAGTACCTGCCTATGTCTCAGCCCTATATGAATAATTTCCTCAGCTGTCTGCAGAAGTGAACTCAAGAAGTCTCTTTCTGAAATAAGCAAAAACAATAGCGATTGAGCAACATTTTGCTCTGCTTTGTGTTCTGAACATGCAGGGTTTGATTAAAATAGGAAAGCTCATTTAATATCACTCCTTTTTCTTTCCTCTTTTTACAAAAAAAAAAAAAAAAAAGATTTTGAAGATAGAGGCTGTTTGACCTGTAAGAGTGCCAAATACAAATGGAACTGCTATCAATTCAAAACCAGCCCTGTTGTTGTCATTGATATCATCATCCACACCAGCACGGAGGGGAAAAAAAATGTTCTTTCATGTTGCTGCATTTTATATTTGCTTTAAACTGGAGTAAATGACTACCCAGGTCACTTACAAGATACTTACATTGCTGTGTATTATACCTGACAGTAAGGAGCACTGTCAACCTCTAGTAAACAGAACTCTGGAGTCAGACCCTCAATTCTACCCCCACACAACAAAAAGATTACCCTAACTATGAGCTTTAGAAAAAAACCACAAACACTTCTCTTTGGAAAGGGGCAGTTGCATTTTGAAACTGGAACCTTGGACTTTTCTATGCTGCAGCTATGAAAATTAAACTCTGATGGTAGAAAAAGGACTGATGTTCTCATATATTCACGTGAATTTGGGAACTGAAGCTTTAAAGAAAGAAACACAAATCTCTTCTACTTACACCATAGATATGGGATGTGGTAGCTCTATGCATGTATCTCCTGTGCTGGATTCCCAGATCTGTAATATCTAGCCTAGACTTGGAAGAACATTGTCCTTAAATGGTGATTGCTGATCTAAAGAATTGTTTTACACATACAGTTCTTGAAACTAAAGAGTAAACTGCACTGATTATTTTACTAACATATTAGGAACTATTTACACTTCAGAATTAATTTTGGGTTGTCTAAAAACTACTGCATTGGCAAACAAGTAAAAAACCTTTAAGAGGGGCTTAAAGAGAGGATAGTATGATCAGCCTAATAGCTATTGCTTTTATTACAATATTGTTGGAGTTTAAGCAATCATTAATCCGACCTCTGTGATTTAGAAAGCATAGAATCTAATTATCCTTTTAAGTGTCTAGTAGCTTACAAGTTTTAAATAAAATGTTAGCTGAGCCATGCCAGATATTCTACCACAGAATGCTGTATATAAGACTTAATCTTTCTTTTGCTTGGCATCATTTAATTGCAACGGTTAAATCTGACGGTTTTGTGCTGACCACTGACTGTAGGAAAAAGAACGTTAAAAAGCAAGTTTAATAGTTAACTTTTATTGCTAGTGCCACAAGCAAGAAAGACTTAATGGTTTTTAAACTGGGGAACAGAGAACTGGTAATAACCAATGGAACTAGTTCTTAAGATCTGCAAAGCAATAACCAATGGAACTGGTTCTTAAGATCTGCAAAGCATTTGCAGAGCTTTACATTTACCTTACAAAAGACACATAAGGAAATCAAGAGTGTATTTAAATATATCTGTCCAGAACAAGAGTTTCTGTTCTAAAATACTATGTATAATGCCACAGATCTGAATGTGGAATAGCTTGCTTATACACAATACATCTTCAGCACTCCTGTTTTAAAGTATAGCAATTTCCTACAGATGGAGCATGGTTGTTATTTTGCATTACTTTATGTGAATGAGCCCTGTACTCCACACTGTAATGGTTAGCAAACTAAAGAAAGTGGTCAGTTCATCTTATACGGTGGACATAGAAAATGGCCAAATTAAGATCAGGAAATAGCCATATACTTGTATTTAATCTTAACCAGACCACTACTTGCATTAACAAATTTAGGTTGTGCTGGGCAAAGAATTGTTTTCAGGCTTTCCCAAGTGCAACTGTGTTAGATCTTAAGAATAAAATCCAATTCAGCCAAACAAAAGTTTTTAAAATAACCTAAACATTAAAAACTGGGGGGAAACTGCTCTGGCTGGGGAGCTGGACTAGAAGATCTTTCGAGGTCGCTTACAGCCCCTGACATTCTGTAATTCTGTGAAAAGAGAGGTAAAATAATTGTAAATGGCTTTCTTGCCTAACAAGTTCTGCCATGGGAAAAGCTACAGCACGTTACCCTGACTGTACTGTGGGAGTAGGTGCTTCAACCAATGTTCCTAAAGCTTCCTTCTTCTGGCTTGAGACTTCAACTTGTTGACCTTGGTCTTGACAGAGTATAAAAACTAGAGAGTAAACCAGACTACAAGAAAATAGTAAACAACATGAAAACAAACGAGAATTGCATTTGTAATATTTGCTTGAATCCATTCCACTGCATAATCAGTGGGATTCAAGAGGGATATGAAAGAACTTTATAGGTTCCAGGCTTGCCCAGATCCATGCCTAAGCCAAGTATGTAAATCAGATAAGCTGAAGGTGGAAGCACAGATAGCCAACAAGTAGGCTATTATATGAATCTGGTATAAGCTTTGGGTTGATAGTTGAGATAGACACACAGAATTATGGTCTCTGCACCCTATACACAAATCTCTGTTCCTGTCAATGCCATTGGTGACTACACAGTTCCCTACTTTTCAGCCTTTTATGTCAGTTCTACATCATACTAAGTTCTGGTTATAACATCACAATTCCACTGGGCCACAATGCCTGCAGAACAAGTTACCCACAAATGCAGCATTTCGAGACTCAAACACACCACCTCCAGTGCTGCCTGATCCAAAGCAGTACACTAACCTGCCATGTCTAGGAATCACATGTCTAACTATTCTGGGCATAATACCACCTTATTTCCCTCTTAAATATACTATAGTCTCCAACAGGAAGAAAACCTCATGCTTTGATGTAGAGACAATGTTCTTAAATCTGTTTCCACCACAACTACGCACTGCGCTTCCCTGTGGTGCCTTTGAAAACATGAAAAACATTTGTCAGAAAGATTTATCAGTCCTTCAGCTACTGCCAAATTCTCCACTATCATCACTTTCTGACATTCTTTTAAGAAGGTTTTGTCACAAAAGGGATATTTTCCACATTCTGATTGTGCACCCATTCATTGAGGAGCAGCTAGCTGGAATTTTTCACTGCCTGGAATTTCTTCTGAAAGTCATTCACATTTCTGCCTATTTTTTCACGACTGCATTTTGATCACAGAGATTTTTCTGCCCATGTGTGCTTTTTACATCAGAGTACAGAGGATAGTTGTCTGGTTACATGGCAGAAAGAAGAAGATAGTTTTGTGCTTCTGTTTTACTGACAATCCTGCCCATAAATTGAATACCTTTTAGTACAANCCCTGGAGGTGTTTAAGGCCAGGCTGGATGAGGCCTTGAGCAACCTGCTCTAGTGGGAGGTGTCCCTGCCTATGGCAGGGGGTTGGAGCTGGATGATCCTTGAGGTCCCTTCCAACCTAAACCATTCTATGATTCTATGATAAATTGAATACCTTTTAGTACAGATGTTTTGATCTGTAGTCCCACCAGAGTACAACTAGATGATGAGTTGCCATAATAGAGTGTGCAATGAAAAACAGGCTTCAGACACGTCATTTTTAGTCTCTAACATGGAAAGACAAGTCACCAATGATGTCTAAAACATCCCCAAGAGAAACCTGAACAGCTATTTAGACATATTCAGGCCTCTAATATTTTGAAAGCTATTCAAGTCCTATATTAACCACTAAGAGTTGCTGAACCACCAATAGTTCAGGATCTTGAAAATCTCACAAACCCTGAAAATGTCTTGCATATTTCCTTGAAGTATATACAGTTTTCTAGAGAGTCATTGGAAATGCTCAGAAGTGCTGTATTCATTAATAATTCAGAAATGCTGTGTTCATCAATTATTATTTTGGGACATTGCTAGAAATACAAAAAAAATATTGGACTGGTTTTGGACTGACTTTTAAAGCCACCTAGAAGTAAAGTGATAGGTCTGCTCTTCCGAAGGGCTCAACTCCTGAACAGATTCTGACATGCTGAAGTCTGGGATCTCCTGTCAGGCTTTTGGATTCCAAATATCAGATTTTTTTTTTTCCAGTTAGATTCTACATCACATTTGGACACAGTGAGAAGGCATAATTAATACTTCAATTTGCTTTCTGTTTGGGAAGGCTTCTTATCTCTTGAACACCAGCACATCATGTTCTCAGGCCCTGTTTCAGGTGACCAAGTGCAAAAGCAGATCCAGTTTCCGTAAGCCTACCTACCTGTTGTAGCTGCTATGACACCATATTCTGGGGACTGATTGCTGACAGGTGAGGGGGCAGAGGGTACTTCTACTGAGGTGGCAGATTTAGCTGGGGAGAACGGCACTGGGGAAGGAGTTGGAGGAGCTGGTTCACTCAGAATAATTTCTTCTCGTAATTCTGCTGCAGGATGAAAGAAAAATCATAAAACATAGTTAAAGGAACACTGAGAAACTACAAACTTCCCAACCATTAATGCAAGCAGTTAAGTTCTGTAAGCTTACATATCTCAAGAAATGCATATCACAAATCACACCTCTTTGAAAGAGTACTTCTATAACATTCAATATTACAACCTTCTGTGTACCTTCGCATGACCTCTTAAAAGAAAGTGCTTTTTCCTATCGGTAGAGAGGAAACTCGTGCACAGACAGCTTCAGGTTTATGTTCCTGTAATAGGTTATTAGATATTAGCAGTCCAGTCTGAGTGAGGCACTCCTACTCCTCCTAGAGATAATGGAAAGAAACAGGAATCTCCAGGGGATTCCAGCATGTTCTGACCATGAACTTTGCACTGACTGAAGATGATGACGCTAAAGCTGTATGGAAAGGGATAAACAGCTTGTCAAAAACCCGGGAGACTATGGCAAGGCAGTGAGTCCCAGATCTTTCAACATGTAGAAGATATTACCCTAATCACAGAAATCTTCTTCTTCCCATAAATCTACAAGGTGACAAATTAAGTCACAGCTAAAGTGAAGAATGGAACTTCCCAAAGCTGGCAGGAGAATTTAACTTACCAAAATTAATGGGAGATGCAAGGAAGGTAGATCTCTGAGGGGCCCTCATTGTAAGAGGCTGGCTGCCCTGAGCAGAGAAACTAAAGGCAATCTCTGTTCACTTCTATTCTGTTGAGTCAGTGCTAGGTAAGCCTCACTGGGTTAGATGAAGAAATGTCCTAATACAGAAAATAAGGATTCCAGTGGAACAAGATAACAAAAGATGAATAAAAGAGCAAACTCACCTGTGCTTCCTTCGCCTTTCATTGCCCTCATTAGCTCATTAGCTCTCTCCTGACAATGGAGTGATTCTAGCAGGTATAATACGTAGTCATCAAACATCAAGTGAATAAGGTGAAAAGACCCTAGCAATAAAGTGAACAAACAAAAAAAGCCATTGACTGTCTCAGTACACTCATTAAAGCAATGATTATAGTATTCAACACAAACAGTACTGTGTGGGACTGCCCCAGTGTACCACTGGCATCGAAGTATCTCTTATTCGGGTAAGAGACATTAAAGGAAATTCTGGACTAGCAAATTCTATTTACTCCTCGACTTATACAGGCTTATACAGCTAATTATTGCGGGTTAGGGTACAAGGAGGCTGCCTAGCTGATTGCTGGGACTTGATGAGGTTTCCTTTTCCTACATTAGCATTGAAACATTTAGATAATTACACTACAGTGGAACTGTTTCATTTTACGTAAATGATCAGATGTAAGTTTCTGTCAGAAGCAGAATCCTTAGCTGGATGCCTTAGTGACATAAACAGATATGAATTTTCTGAACTACCTGTGTCACTGGACAAAGAAATGAGAGAATAATCATTAGCAAGTTAGAAACAATCTCCCAAATCTTGTGAGGGTGCATCTCCAGCACATTGCCTGGATTGGAGAAGACATCCATGAACTGCCAGACACCGAGGCATTAGGAACAGTCTTAAATGTCTTAAATGGAAAGACTTGTGCCAGAGATTTGCTCTATCATAATTTTATTACATCATTTCCTAATTATCTTTTTTGATTCACACAAGTAGCATAACATTTGGCTTGTTTCTGTGTTTACTTCTAAGGATGCCATGGATACTATTTCTCAACAGACATGACAGAAATGTGAAATACTTGAGGACTGAAGGACTTGAGGGAAGAATATAGACAAAAGAAAATTGGAGAATGGAAAAAAAATACTTTGAAAATTAATTGTAAACCAAGAGATTCTATGAATAGCTGTTTGCCACAAATCATCAAGTGAGATTTGAATACAGCTGGAGAAACTGCTAATGCTGTTAGGAGGAAGGACGGTGTGATGTTATGGACTGAAGTAATGGAAATTAGCAGGACACTGTAAGAAGTTCCACCCTTGGAGATCTGTAGCATCTGATGATTTATAGAAGACCTCCATACAAACAGATATATTAATACTATTGCAGAAGGCACTGGTTAAACCTCATTTAGAATATCGTGGATAACTCTAGTCACTCATCTTCAAGAAAAATCAGTACAAGTTGAAGCTGGCATGGAGAAGTTCAGCAGGAGGATGCAGGCAACAGATAATAGATTTCAAATAACTAAAAATGCAGGGTTATGTTTGCCTTGCAGACAGCAAGTGAGTTGTTTCCCATAATTTATGAAGAAGGATACATGCTGGGGGAAGTATAGGCTGGATGTTAGGAGGAAGTTCTTCACAGAGAGAGTGATTTGCCACTGGAATGGGCTGCCCAGGGAGGTGGAGTCACCACCCCTGGAGGTATTCAAGCAAAGACTGGCTGAGGCACTTAGTGCCATGGTCTAGTTGACTGGATAGGGCTGGGTGATAGGTTGGACTGGATAATCTTGGAGGTCTCTTCCAACCTGGTTGATTCTGTGATTCTATGATTCAGTGTCAGGGAGGCTGAAGGAATGTTTGCCCTGGAGCAAACATAGATATGTACACAAAAATAGATGTGTAAGAAGAGAGCACAGATGCATTTCGGGGGAAAATTAGAAGAGCAAATCATCAGAGCTGAGACCTTGTGTGGTGTCCTCCTGGATGGAATAACATTCACCTGCAGGGAAAGACTGACAAGTATCAAGCTCGAATTTGGTCAGTTTACACAGTAGACTTCATGACAGAAGAGTACTTGTAATAGCTCCAGAAGGTGTTTTATCATACAATGTTTGGTTTTGTTTGTTTGTTAGTTTCTATTTTTTTTTTTTAAAGCTCCTATGTTTATTTAAACTTGCATGGAATATTTAAAACCTACTCATATAAGTCATTCAGTAAGTCCAGCAACTTTAAATGCAGTGAAGCTAAAGTAATAGCCAGTCTAGCAACTGGCCTAAACCAGAGAAAGATCACCAGCTCAGAGGGAAGCAGAGATCAACTGTGGCCAGACTGAAAAAAAAGGGGGAAAAAAGCCTTCTTTTTGAAATTCCATTACTACATTTTGAGGAAAAGCACTGCCATGGGAAAAAGGACACAAGTTTCAGATGCCATCACATGTCATAATCACTGGTTTCTTCACAGGAAAGTTAGGTTTATCTTTAGATACTAGCTTTTACCACAGCAAGGGTAACTCTCCCTTCTTCAGTTTCTCTACTCAAACACGCTGGTGAAGGGCAGAAGAAGTGGTTTGAACGACCCTGTATCTGTCTACAGTGCTAGCTGGCAGCTCAGCTTTCAAAGCGACTCTAAGCACATTCTTTTTCTTTGTGACCTGGATGGTCTTTGTGTTTCATTCTTTCACTCCACGCCTGCATGGCTTCTAACGTCACTGATACGAGCTGAGCACACACACTGGGAGGTGAACATGAGCCTTTGTGTTCTCAGGCAAGGCAGCACAGAAAAAGTACTGAAGCGATTGCAACACCTTCGCTGTGAGGAGATCTGTGGCTGTTGGTGAACCTGAAACATTAATTTTTTTCATTTGTTTCATATATCTACACAAAAGAAAATTGTAACAGGTTTGCCCAGCCTTGCAAAGGTAAACAGTGGAGATCTTCACTGAAGTACTACAGAGAATTTGAGTTTAGAAATGTTGTGGGCTCTAAGTCTTGTTAAATAAAATCCTATTCAGTTTAGTGGTCCAATAAAGACAGCAGACCTGACTAATCACCTTGTTACTGACCTAGGATTTTCCCGGTGGAAATCTAGGTTATCAAGAATCTCCATGGAATACTCACTCTTCCTCTGGATACAGTTTTTCAGTGGACAGTTTCTATTTCCATTAGTGCAGTTACCACTGCTAAGTATTTCCAAGGCAAGAAAACACAGGCCTAAATGCTGCCCAACTTCATGAGGTGGGAGGAAGTTTGGGGTATTTAGTGTTTCCCAGCAAAGTCTTTGCTCAGCTTTAGTGGAAAACAAACAAACAAACAGCAGCACACACACACCTCCCCAGACTTTTAAGGAAAGGTGCTTGTAGTTTCATAATAGTGTTTGGAAGTGCAACCTAAAGACTCAAACCTTAAACACAAGCAAATGACAGAAGCCCAAGATTTGCCATTTTAGAACAATAAAAATTGTCTTAGTTGTCAGAGAATCTAATGCTTTATACTGAAGGCTTGGGCTTGGCAATACTGCATGCAGCGTTTAGAAGCTCTCTAGTGCCCTTGTCACTCTTTTGAATTTCTCTCTTCCTCCCCTATTATTTCTCCCACTGTCCAGAGATTTGAGGCCAGAATTTGTGTGAAAGACAGCAGACAAACAAGGAGGCTGTACTGAATGAATGCAATATTTTTACATCTTTTAATGAGGCACACGAAATATAAGCTATAGAATGGAACCAATGTCAGGGCATGCATTTCAGCCACACAGTGAATAGCTGTTCAATGCCATGAGCAATAATTTAGTCTGTGCTTGCAAGCTGCTGTTTTTGACACTGAACCATTTAGTTCTTTCAACTCTATCTTTAAATACCACAGTGGATCCGACTGTGGCTGGAAGACCATGCACTTCTTTAGGCAGAAATCAGAAGTCATTCAAGAGGCTTATCACTTAGCTCTAATTTTCAGTAGTTAACAGGAATCGTGGCAATGATTACCCATCTAATGCACAGTGTCAGCAGCTATTAACGGATAGAGGAATTATGTGTAAGTCGCAAAGCAACACTGAGATTTCCAGAACTGCAGACAAACATGGAGCTTCTATTACTAATTAGTTACTTTATACTCTAGATGCATTACCCAAACACTGCCACCAACTGTGCCTTTGATATGCACAGACAGGAAGGAGGAGGGAGGCAGGCAGAGAGGAAAAACAAGGAGGAGAGGGAGCAGAGAGAGAGGAGCTTTTAATTTTTCCTGCCAGGGATTATTTCAACCTGCCCATGCCACCACACTTAGAAACTTTGCAGAATCAGACCTCTGTGCTAACCAGTCCAGGTCCAGATATTCCAACTTCTTCCAATCTGATTTTTGTATCCTGTAGTTTGAAGATAATAATATACTGACTTGTATATACTAAAGATCCTACCATTTAGTATTTTGCTTTACTGTGAAAAGAAAAATTACACTATGAGCATCTGAGTTTATGTACTGCTTGAAGTCCAAGAAACTGTTAAAAATCACTCCACTGAAAACTCTAATATATACAAAACTTAATATATAAGTAGATATATCTAAGTAAAATATATGAAACAATCTAAATTAAGAACAAAGGTGTTTAAATATACATATGTAAATATTTAGGCCAGTAAATCAGTCTTCATTTCTCTTCATAGAACACCCTTAAATGCCTACATTAGTCTGCAAAGCTAGGAGAAGCTGCGTTAAATTTCTGCCATCTGGATGTGAGCTATTTACAGTGAAAGGTTATTCTCTTGGAACCTGCTCAGGAGTATTTCATGAGCCATGTGTCAAACGGCCTTGCAGAGAAGAGGAGTAGTGTCATTAATACAATTACTAAAATTTGTGTCTGTGGCTAAATAACTTTTGGGACATATTGAGTGAAAGAAGGTAAGGATAGCCCAAGCTTCTGCCTGGTAGGATGAGGTTATGGGCTTGGTATCATTCTTGCCATTGAAAACCTGGAGACTCAGATCTCATCCTGCCTCCACTGGAGTTGCACCTGAACAAGGAAAAATCAGTGCTCTATAAATAAGAGTTAGAATAAGGACTGAACTAGCTCTTGTCACATCACTCCCCAGGGGGGCACACACCTAGCAGGCTACAGACTTCTGCAGCTCAACAAATGGTTAGGTGATTTGTACAAAGTGAAAGAGTTTCAACAGAAAAGATGAGAAAACCCTTCTACAAGGCAAATCATAGAATCAACCAGGTTGGAAGAGAGCTCCAAAATCATCCAGTCCAACCTAGCACCCAGCCCTGTCCAATCAACTAGACCATGGCGCTAAGTGCCCCGCACAGTCTTTTTCCTGAACACCTCCAGGGACGGTGACTCCACCACCTCCCTGGGCAGCCCATTCCAGTGGCAAATCACTCTCTGTGAAGAACTTCCTCAGAACTTCCTCCTAACATCCAGCCTATACCTCCCCTGGCACAAGTTGAGACTGTGTCTGCTTGGAAATTGTGGTCGTCTTGGGGATGTTTGTTACCCTGATGTCTAGTGGTTGCTCAGTAATACCTGTTTGGCAAACTCTTTAGCAGTGGGAAACCAACTAAAGTAGTTTCAGATTAAAATCTAAATACAGATTGCATTGTGCCTACATCTGATGGTATGTGAATTTTTGCTATTAGATGTCTCTAGTATCACAAAGGACATAAAAAAAATCAGCTGGAAGAAAATCTGCAGTAGTTCAATGCAGTGCTTTCATACATTGAGAAATTATTAATCTTCTGCTAATGTATTTGGACAAATGTGTATTTATAAAAATAATTCCTCATGCAAAGTCCTGTCCCAGCTGACTGCAAATGCTCATACTTGTGACGCTGCAGCCCATTTTCAATCATTCCTGCTTTTAACTTGAATTGTTTGCATCCCTGGAGTCAGGGCAAAGCCTCTTTTGAAACTGTAATAAAAACAATATTAAAAAAAAACCAAAGAAGCAATGTACTTTTTCATTTAAAAAAGTAAAAGTCTGGTTTGCCACTCCAACTATTTCTAAGAGAAAGGAAGATAACCTGTCCAGGCTGTAGAAACCAGCTACATTTGCAAAGACTATCTTAAAATGCTTTGCCCTTTCAAGCAGAGCTAGCAAAGTGGTTTGCTAGAGAGCTTTTCATCCACTTCAGCACAGAGCCATCTCTCTCAGCATAATATGTGGTCAGAGTGGTTCAGGTAACTGGGCTCAGTTTGCATGGAAGTGCATTAGGGAATGCTCCTGTAACTGACTCCAACAGCTGAGCAGTGACTGATAACTCCAGCAGCTGGCTAAGGAGAAGCAGAAGAAAGTAGCAATGTTTTGGTCTCCCCTGGCTGGATTCTGAGGTGAGACCTCTATCTAAGCATTATTTCCAACTATCCCCAACTCTTTTGTTAACAGAGCCCTGGACATGTGAAAACTGATCATGTTTTCATGTAAAGTGTACATTATAAGCCAGGATACAGGGCTTCTTATTTGTCTTGGTGGTTTGGTCTTTGTTTGTGGCATGCAATTGTTACAAGAAAATGAAAGTACCAAAGCTGGGTGCACTGTGCAAAGTCATGTCCCGAATCACTCGAGTGCCAAAACAGGACCACATCAGGAGGAACTGCTGAGCTACTTTCTTCAAAGAGCCTTGTCTCTTGGCAGCTACCTGCAAGAAAACAGGTACATCTGACACAGAGAAACTTGTACTTCTGTTGTCTGATACAGCTGAAAGATGCACAGATCTCATTTTTTATACACTAAAAAAAACCAGATAGCTTTATCTTCATATTGAAATATACACTAGAATTTTCAAAACCCAACAAACACACAACCAAAAAAAATTACACAGGAAGCCACCTTCAGAAAGAAGAAATCATGATTATTTGACATCAAGACTGAGTTTCCTTTATGAATGATGAAAGAACTGCCAAAAAATTGCTCTGATCTTCATCTTAAACTAATTGCTCATGTGTTCATCCTTTCTTTCTAGTCAAAGAAGAAACTTATAATCAAGAATGCTTGATCTATATGGAAAATTTATACTAATATTTCAGTTAAAGTTTATATTGTATATTTTTTGTTGTTCCTTCATGCTTTTATTTTCATGAATGCAGTCACTTTACTACCATAAATACTTTCCAGAAAGCACACTTCAGGCATCAACTCTTCAAAGATTGATTTACTATTTACTAAGGCTAGAGTAATGTGAGTTAAAGAATTAGGTTCATCCAATTAGCTAATAAAATTCGTGTCAAATTCTTCATGAAAACTTACAGTTATGGTCTGAATTTCAAATTGGATTCCACTGACTAAAACTATCAAGCAATATTCGCCAAAACATTTGAGGCAATTAGGGAAATATCTGTTGGTTTCTATATGGATTTTTTTTCAGCAGAGAGGCAGAATATTTCCCCCCCTACTTCTAAGCTGTAACAACTGGAACATAGAGCTGAAATTCTAGTATGACATCCTAGTACAAACTCTATCTAGTGACAAAAGCCAAACCAGTCATGTAACTATAACCAGTCATATACTATACTCTGTAAGTTATGGTGATGCCTGATCGCTTTTGTTAGTAGGTTTCTGAACACACTTAAAATAAAATACAAGTCCTTGGTATCTCAAATCAGCTCAAAAGGCAACATAAAATGTGTCCTTGCCCTTCATCCTTTTGTTTAAACATCTATAAATTAATAGCTGGCCTATATAGATATTATTTTCATTAAAATCTGAAAGGACCAGACTAGATTATGCTCTTAATTTGCACTAAGTAGTTAGCACAACACCAAACTCATTTTTCCATACCCCTGAAATATTCACTTGATTGGAAACCTCAGCTCTGTTCCATTCTTGAATAGAATCTTTTGGGATAGAATAAAAATACATATATATAAAAAAACAACTCCTGATTGTGGACAGCTCTCATCCTGAGCATGAAAGCCACTGAGCTTATTACCAATGTTTGGCTTTGGTGTTGCTTTCTTTTAACTATTTCTGCTTTAAATCTATGCCATGTATAGAGTTCATCATGCACATTGGCGACTTGGATCCTTACTCCTTCTTACCAACCTTTACAACACATCTGTCCACCATGGAATCCAGCCACTCGATGTACGACTCAATGGGGGACTGCTCCTCCAGAAGATGATCAAACTCCTGATACACTGGCAGACAAATTAAAAAATAGCTTACCTTAGTACTTGGATTCCAATTTGAACAAAAGAGAAACAAATCACAAAGAGCTGCCAATAACACCATGATTTTGCTGCAGTTTTTATAACAGATTGCTTAGCTATGACAAATATATCTCCCTAGGTGTTGACCCAGTCAGTTTGCTTGGTCTCTTGTTTCTGCTGAAAGTGATGGAGCCAATGGGCATGAAGTTTAAATGTGATCAAATTAGGACCTCTTGTTTAAAATTAATCTTCCCATTTAAGTTTGAACTGTCTGATGTGCCCGGAAGTGAAACCTTCATCACGTTCTGTATGAAGAGTGTGAAGCTAGGCCTTGACCCTGGTGATGAAAAAAGGTCATGCATGAAATTGATTTAGAAAGGTATGAAGAATCTTCTAAGCACCAAGTAGATGAGTATTGTTGATAGGGCTCTCATCCGGATAATGCTTTAGTTGCAAAAACATGATTTAACTGCTTCAAATCATCTCTTTGCAATGCCAAAGAATTTTCTAGACTTCTTCAAAATTAATTGCTACCAATGCACAAATACTATGCTTAATTTATTCAAGAAGAGCTTTAAAAACCAACCTGTATACTTTTTAATGTCTCCAAAGTACACACATTCATATCTTAGCACAGAAAGTATAAACAATCGGGTCATTCAACTGCTGCTCTTAAAAGTGCAAACCTCTAGTTTATTTATGAGAATCAATGGCTGGAAGACAAAGAACTGTGTGCTTTGATGCCTTAAGAAACTATTCTTCAATTCAGCCAAAATAAAAGGCCTATAAGTCAAGAAGAAAGATAGTTTCTACCTGCTGTGTTACAGGATGATCTTGATGTGCTATGCATTTCAATTTATGCTTAATTACGAATACAGGAGGAAGGAATTTCCCACCAGAGGAAAGATAGTGAGGGAGGCAGAGCAGGCAAAGCTTGGAGATGATAGCTAGAAAAGTGAGCAAGAGGCTATCCAACAACAACGCAAAGAACAAGCTCCTTGGCCTCTAAACTGCAAGACAAGCAGGAATGCATTTGTTTCACACCTGATTACAACTTTGCTTAACTTAAGACTTGCAGAGACTGGATGGTCAGAAATATTAATTGGGGAAGAAGGGAAAAGGCAATGTCTGGGTCACTCTTATCTTGTTTCATTGTTTTATTGAATGGGCAACCTCCCTTTATTCAGAGCATGATGACAGAGAAATCTAAATGTTGTCTCCTTACCTGAGGATTTGGCTGGACAAAAAACTGCCTGATACAAGAGATGAATTTACATGCTGTGTGAAGAGGGGAACAAGGGTGGAAAAACAAATCAGTTGCCTGCATTACTACTGCAGCATTGCAAGTGTGTGCAATGATCTATTTGAGACAGTAACTGTTTAGGCTTTAATGACTGTTAGAAATACCTCAACAGGATCTGAGAAAGAAAGAATAAAGAAGAAACCTTGTCAGAGACAGCTACCATAACAGCAGGAAAGAGATTCTTTTACATCCAGTGTTTTTTTCTCTCTCTCTAAGCTTGCTTATAGGATTATTAACTCCCACCCTACCAATTACAGTAGCTGGAAATGGTACTTTCTGGATTATTAGTATCCAGACTGTGAGAGGAGGGCTTAAGTCTATGTCATATGAGTCATACAGAATGTGACCTTTGACAAGATCTTCATCTAAGCACAATAAACATCAAAGATGGGGGGAAAAACTTGTAAGTTCTACAAGAATCTCTGTACATATCTGCGCATCTCAGTGAAATGCCATCTCCTGATGAACATTCGTATTAGGCTACCATCTCTAAGCAATTGCTTATTGGACTACATGGGACTAAAACACGAGACTAATGTCTTCAAAGCCATTAGCATTCAGGGAAAATCTGATTGATTTTACTGCACTGAAGTTTGCATTTAAATAGTTCTCACATATACAAGAAGCTTTCCTGAACAGTAAGGATTTTCTGAATGAGAGCCAACTTTTACTGCTACTAGGGATTGTAACTTTGAGAGTTTGCTTTCTTTGGCCGGCAGGAAGATACTGAGTATGTACTGAAAACACAAAAGATGACAGGAGGATGTACCCAGCTTCTGACTCCACACACACTATATGCTACCTCTCCTACTGCTACATCTGTTTTCTATGTCCTCAAAAGGGAAGAGGGCGATGTCAGGAAATTAATCAAGGGTTAAGAAGGAAAGAGTATCAAGCACCTCTCGCTGGAAAACAGAACTAACAGAAAATGCAAGGCCCATCCCTAAACAGGGAGGAAGACATCCAGCATTAATACAGCAGGATAACTGCCAAAGTCAACTTTGCAGGGTTCAGCATACAGGTGAAGGTGTCACCCCTCCTCTTCCCAGTCACTCACTGAAAGAGTTACCTCACTAGTAAACACACCCTTGCAGGACTCCCACACATGGGTGCCTAGGTTGCTCCCCATTAAGGCAGGTTCTGGATAAAAGATGACTGATCCTCCTCAGGAGAAAGATCACAGTATCACCAAGGTTGGAAGAGACCTCACAGATCATCAAGTCCAACCCGTTACCACAGAGCTCAAGGCTAGACCATGGCACCAAGTGCCACGTCCAATCCTGCCTTGAACAGCTCCAGGGAATCCTGCCTTGAACAGCTCCAGGGACGGCGACTCCACCACCTCCCTGGGCAGCCCATTCCAGTGGCCAATGACTCTCTTAGTGAAGAACTTTCTCCTCACCTCAAGCCTAAATTTGCCCTGGCGTAGCTTGAGGCTGTGTCCTCTTGTTCTGGTGCTGGCTGCCTGAGAGAAGAGAGCAACCTCCTCCTGGCTACAACCACCCCTCAGGTAGCTGTAGACAGCCATAAGGTCTCCCCTGAGCCTCCTCTTCTCCAGGCTAAACAATCCCAGCTCCCTCAGCCTCTCCTTGTAGGGCTTGTGCTCGAGGCCTCTCACCAGCCTCGTTGCCCTAAGATAGCAATACAACAAGTGGTTTCACAGGGAAGTGAGGTTATAAACGATGCTAAAGACATGTTGGTCACCTCTTGTGCCTCAGAGGGACAGATTCAGTGTGCTTAGAGTTACAGCTAAGCTCACAATCACGTACACTTGCTGGCAATGCAAGTTAAATTTTATATTTGAAAAATGTCTTTGACTCTAAAACTGGTTTGCCAGAATGTCCAAAGCCACTTCTCAGCTCATGTTCTTCATTGTACTAGGCAAAATCTAAATTAGCCAATGAGTTTGCTCACTAAGGGACTTGTACTTACTCATGCAAGTTCAGAGTGAAAGCTTACCCCATTGAATTATCTGGTTTATTGAAACACTGTGTAAAATGGAGCTTTTTATAACTAAGTCTACATGGGACTCAAATACACAGCTACTTTGGTGTCAGAGGCATCACAAAGATATCTCTACAGAAAGAGAGACAGGACTTGATCAGATTCAGTGATAAACTTAATTGCTCAAGGTCATGGCGAAAAAACTTTCTCAATCTAGGTTCAAGTTTTGTGCCATTGTCTGTTCTGGGTACTAGAAAGAAACTCATTAATGGAAGAGTGCCCAGATTTATGCCTCAAAGCATGAAACTTTGACAGGGTTTTGCCTTACATTTTGATAAATGCCTCTATACTTGTGTTAAGCCTTCAGGCAAACCAATGGCTCAAAATCAGTGTCACTCTCACTGAGCTTTGTTTTCAGCAGGAAACCGAGTTCACCTGACTTGTTTGAGGATTCTTCTCTTACATTGTATGATGAGCTTTCTGTGTTCCTCCCGTGAGTCCTCCATAGTATAGAGGGTTTGTTTGGTAATGCTATTCAGATCCACATTCCTCCAGTCCTCCAGCATTTGAAATGTGATGTCTGCACTGTGGATCACCGTTCTTGATGCCTGTAATCCAATCCAATCTATTCGTTAGTTCATGGTTTATTAGGTTAAAAAATAGGCTTTATCCCCTTTTACGCTTCCTTAGCTAGGCTTACTAAGTTGATTTTCCTCATGGATCCCCACCCACTAGCTTGACATCTTACAGACATTACAGGTCCCTCTAATCACAGAGAACTCCAAGTCATTTTGCTTGCTTTAATCAGCTGCAAGTACTTTAACTGCATTCACCACAAACCCCCCAAAACAACTCTAATCTAGTGGTACTGTTGTTAGACTCCTCAGTCTCTAATAGCTCTATTGGCTCTTTTGACCACCTTCAGTTCAAATCTAAAAAAAAAAAAATAGAAGAAATCAAACCAAAACCAAGCAAACTCCACTCAAGGTTTGTAACCTCCGCTCACCCAGACAATAAAGACTTTCATTCTTCCCTCAACTAGAGGAAAATGTTAAAGTTGATTTGCCTCTGCCTTAGATCTGCTTCTTGGCTGGTTGAGATAGGAGTCTGCTGTGACTCAAGGTCACGGTCATCTAACATACTCCAGATCTCTGTAAGTTAAGCCTGTGCTAGGGTTACCAGCTGCTCCAAGCAAATGATAGATTTGGAGAGTTTCATGTAAGTAAACTCTTTGATCCCAGGTCTGATGCAGAAGGTTGTGGTCTCTGTATCTTGATTTCTTCTGAATTCTTAGAGACCTCCAAAGCTCAGTGATGATCCACCATGCCTTGGGGAAGATAGCACTAGTATTTCTGTCTCCACCACTAAAACAATGGAGGAAGAGACCTACAAAGAAGTCCTTGCCAGAGCTGGGGTTTTTTAACCTGGAAATTTTTGTGGGCTTTACTACTCACAAGGTCAACCTTCCAAAAAGTGATCTTTCAGCATGTTGGGAAAAGAAACTCTCTATTGCAATGCATGGGTGAAGCATTAATGAATTTAATGCATTCTCCCCCCTTTTATACCACACAGAATCTGTTCTCATGACTTTTTGATAGGTAATTGTCATTTAATCTAATTGATGAAAAACAAACACTTTGGAGTAGTTTTTCTTGCTATGGCTGCAAGAAGATGTCTATTTAAAACCCCAGTGATTCATCTGGTTTTGCTTTCACTCATTTGCATTTGATCTGTGATGTACAATTAGACTTGGAATTCATTGTCAGGCATACAGAAGTGTTTCCTTCTTTGCAACAAGCCTAATACAAATTGTTCTTAAATCAATAGAATGTCTGCTTTGTTTTCTGGAAATTTGATTTCTCAAATGAAATAATAATCATAGTTTTCTTTCATATAAGTACCCTGCTGAATCAGGGGTTGCCAGCTGTCAGAAAAGCATTTTTTTCTGATTATTCTGATTTTATAAAGATGGTCACAGTAAATATTGAAGAAAAACTGCTAACATGAGCTTTTTATTTTTGAGTGAAGTCCAGCCTGTCAATTAATAAAATCACTCAAAAAAAAAAAAAAACCAGTAAAAATGGCATCCAGCAAACTTAGATAACTGAAATATTTACTTGGCAGAGATGATTTAATGATGTCTGTCGCCGGAGTATTTGTGAGAATCTTCTGGACACTGCAGGAGAGAAGAGATACATATCTGCATACTGTGATAAATAAAGAAAATAACTTCTGAGAGCACTAAATTAAGAGAATAACCAAGAAAACACACCCTGTTTCCTATTTACAATGGTGACTACCTAAAGTTCATTCAAACAGTCCAGTTTTAACTTAGTTTAAACCTTGACCTAAAACCATAAATCTAGATGCTCAATCAGTTTTACAGAGGCATATTACAAGGAATGATTTATAGATGCTGTGAATAATGAGATGACAAGAGAAATGCAGAGGACAATGGAAGAGCTTTGCATGTTCAGCATAACAAATCTTCTTTTGATACACAAAGGAACTGAAGATCAGAAAGAACCATTTAATGGAAAGAAAAATGTTAGTGCAAGAAGAGTGAGCATAAAATAATGATAGCTACATTATGTGTGGAAATTAGAAAAGGCTGCTAAAGTCTTAATGGAAACATATTTTGGAGCAGTCTTGACTGGACTAGTAGGAGCTAAAATCTGGTACAGTTCCAGGTAGAACTTGGTCAAAGTTTCTGAAAGAAATTACACGATGTACTAATATTCTGCGAAGTAAGATGGCCCAGGAGGTACTTGCTGACCCTTTCCTCCTCTTTTAGCTCTTTCCTAGTGATATTGACCTTGGATTAAGATGTTTCCTATTTCTGGAAAACAAACTTTTAAAATTTTGTATTGTGAATCTTTTGTCTGAAATCTGTGACTCTGGAACTGCAAACAGGGCCAAGGCTTGCAGTTGCTCCTGTCAGTACCTCCCACTGGCTGCGTGATCACACTACCACAACTTCTGATGCGAAGAAAACGATTGCCGAAGCAACAAAGGCTCCTGCAAAAAGCAGAATGTACTCAAGTTTTAACTTATAGTGAAATCATCAAAGACTTGCACATCTATCCACACAGGCCTTAGATGTGGCCCCAGAGAAGGTTTTGCCTTTGTACTGTGCAAAGGGGTAGTTAAGGAGTACAGCTTGAAAACAGCTAGAAAATGCATTCTCCAACTCTTTCTTTCTTCCTGTAAGATCAGAAAAGATTTTCTTGTTGCAGATTCTTGATATTTCTGAATTGACAAAAATATGAAAAAAAGCATATTGCCAGGTCTGACTTTGTGTAACTTTCAAAACAAATTATTAAACAGTTTAAAAAACCCAAATCAAAACTAATAAAATGAAAATTAGTTGTTCCAATATACATCTTGACTATTCTCAATAAAACATACACCTAATTTTCCATGCTGATCAAAACAGTTAATCCTTCTCCTAAATTAGTTTTTTTTTTGGGGGGGGGGTTTTCTTCTTTCTCCTTTAACTTTGTGGTGTGGAATTTAGTGCTCATGAAAGGCAAAGAACTGAGAGCCGTGAAATAAAGCAGGCTTTATCAATAGGTGATGTGCACTGCAGGCATCTACAAAGCACGTCTGAAAAGGACTAGTGCCCTTTCCTGTGGTGACAGGGTAATTTGATCTCTTTCATTTTTAACTCTGGCACTTTTTTGAGTAAGGGCCTCAAGCTGTATTCAAATTGTGCTAGCCTAAAGGTTTGTTTAATAATTTCCTTTGCCTAATATCATCGCTAATGTTTGCTTACTATCAACAAAATTAATTTCTTATCCTAGCCCACAAGAAAGGAAAACCAATTCTCGTTGTGAGCAGTGCCTCATTTCACTAAACAAAGTTAGCTCTTGTGAACAAGTGGGGATTGTAAGCAAATTCAAGATTTATAACGCTGCCAGCATTTGATGCCTAGAAAGAACTCTTGTCTCACTTAGAATTAACTTGCAATCAATAAAGACTATGTATATTCCAGGGT
This sequence comes from Tricholaema leucomelas, assembly GCA_013400475.1. NCBI lineage: Eukaryota > Metazoa > Chordata > Aves > Piciformes > Lybiidae > Tricholaema lacrymosa > Tricholaema leucomelas. The sequence goes on along the minus strand of WAAF01004838.1, from coordinate 72,935 downwards.
AAAAGGAGAGGCATTAGGGAATACATACATTCAAATTTGATGTTTCGTAGGTTCTCTGGTAAGTCGTGGAGAGCTACTTTCAGCCACTCATCCAGCTGCTTTGCGAACTTCCGGATCACCTGCGTCAAACTGAAAAGTGAAACTGCTCCATCACAATCTGTTCGTTCTCTGCTTTGTGACGTCTGTGAAAGTGTGGAGACTGAGAGCCACTTAGTCACAGCTCACTGTTGTGCACAACTGATGACATATTTTGGTTTGTAGACATAAAGAAAAACTGCTGAAGAAGTTTGCAGGAAGGGGAAAACGTATCACTGTGTCCAAAAACGGAACAAAGAATCAAAGTCTCTGTACTGTGCTGCTTTAATACTTGCAAACAGGATTCTTAGCTTGAAATAAACTCATTCCCATCCTGTACAACAATAAAAGCACTAAATCACTACTGTTTAAAGAAGACAATAGGTCAGGCTTTGGATTTCAGCTTGTCTGTGCCCGGATTTATACAGATGTATGTAGGGATGTGCAAATGAAGCAACAACCAATTATGCTGCAGGCTGGGGTTAGTGAGTGGGTGATGATGGTGGGGAGGAATTTCTGGGCCAAGCCCACACAGGTGGGTGAGATGGGGGTAGAGCAGGACCTGTCTAATGCTTAGATCTGCACAGGAAAGGAACTTTTCCAGACAGGTGAGATTTCTCTTTTCTCCCTTACTACCCTTTTCTGAGGGCTCCATTATTTCCTGCTAAACTTGGTAGACAGCTCATTATATCCTTCTAGTGCATAATGAGTGTAAAATGACAGTTTCCAGCAAAAGTTGCAGGGGTACCTAACAGTTGGTTCTACCAGATCAAGCTGCACTGCCTGTAGTAATACTACAGATGCACAAATATGAGAGAGAGAAGAAAGATGCAAGGAGCTTTCCCCTCTTTCAGTCAGGCAGCTTTTCCTGTTTGTACTGCTAACACGCTCCCCTGAGAACAGAGCTGGTAAAATAAACACAGCCAAAAGCTGGCTCAGCTCCACAAAGACACCCTAACAGGACAGGAGACAGATGATAACTGCTGCACCCACCAAAAAGTAGCTTTTCTGGACAGCCAATATTTATTCCCAGGAAGTCACCAGGAGGATTCTGGCTGAGTCAGCAAGTTTTCCTTCAGGAGCTCTCATTGCAGTGAGACCCTTCTTCACCCCCTTCAGTGCAGGCTATGGCTTAATAGCCACAATCTGGCCCTTTATATGCATTACAAAAGTCTATATTCACACTCAAGTCTCTCCTTATTTGCTATGAAAGAACTAAGCGGCTTGAGAAAAGGACTGCTGTTCTGTTTAATCCTTCCAATGAAATAGATTTGGGGGGTGAGGGGCAAAGCTTGTAAAAATGTACATGTCTTATCAAGGAAAGCCCATTCTTGTAACAGGTTCCTTGTGAAAAACATAACTTTGCCTGTACTTTACCAGTCATGCAGTACGCACAGGAGAGCAGAACAACATCTTGGCATGCCTAGAAATGCTTTAAAATCTTTAGGGCCGAATAAACTTCATCAATGAGAAACTCTTAGAGCAAATTGCTCAGCCTCATGAATGCATCAGTCAAATAACACTAAAGGTATATACATATCTTCAGACAAAATCTCAGTTTACTGATGTGGGCATTTTAGGAACATCACAGGAGGTAAAAAATGGAGTGCACACAGTGACTACATCCTTTGTTGTGAACTGTTGGTCTCTGTCCTCATTTACCTATATAAATAAGACTTCCTGGACTCATTGAGCTCCAGGAAGGAAGAGAACAGTTGAGATGTGCCACATGGGCTGGAAAAGTGAGTTTAGATTTGAAACAAAAGAGTCAGACACTTGTTAATATTAGTAAAGTAACCATAAAATAATTATGCAACTCTTCTTCATAGGATAGTATTTAAATTAAACCAGCTTGTCCAAGACTTCACAAGTGTAAGCTTCATGTTGTATACAGAATAACCACTGGGTTCCAAGAGTGTGTATGGAGGAAAAAGCTTAGGTTGCAGTGTCTGAATATGTATGAGAGTATTTACAGTCAGGGCAGCTCTTCTTGTCACTATAATTAAGAATATCATTGAGCTGTTATCCTTGACCACCAGAAAAGTGTCTGAAATTTTCAGAACACAGTATGGCTCTTTGCAGCTTGCACACTTCTGACATTGTCTGAAAGCTGGGACATGCTTATCAGCTTGATGTTAATAAACCAAGAAGCTGGTGGTACCCTTTATCACAACAAAAACCCAACAGGTTTTGCACAATACAAGTCTTACTAAAATCTGAACATTTCTTCAGGAACATGTCAGCTCTCCTTTGAACAGACACTGTGACTAAACTCAGGAAACAAGTGGCAGTAAGCAGCTTTCTGTGAACTGGTGCCATTCTTGAGGAAAAGAACTATAACAAAGCCAGCTGAGTTAGAGGTGATGAGTGCTGCTGGCTATACTGACCTGTCAGGCAATGCTTGTAGTACCGTTGGCATCAAAACTCCAGAGATTGCTTTGTACAGAATTGAATCACAAACTCCCACTATATTCACTACGGTTGAAGAACCCAAGACGGGCAGCATATGAGGTGGCATCCCTTGCCAAAAGTGCAGAAGAAAACTTTGAACCTGCAGTCACAGGAAGAAGCAGGGGTGTTTAAATTAAAACAATCAAAGGCCACAAATATTCTTTCCTTTAAATTATCCTGCTTAGGCAGCATTTGTTTTACCCCCAGAGCTGGACTGCTGGTATCGCGCGCAGGCGAAGCATGTTCCTTAACTCAGCAGGCTTATACTGTAACACAGCACACAGTGGGGTAATCAACCAAAGGGTGAGAGACGCTCTGAGTAGGTGACAGGGTGGCTTTGCGTTACTACAATAGAGAGACCCATGGGATCCACCGTATTTTTGTCTGCTATCAGTGTCTGGTGAGTGTAACTCTTTGGCTTCCACATGTCATGCCTTTTTCCTTTCTCTTTGCTCTCTGTCCCAGCATACAATGGGATGCAGTTTAGGGCTTGGTGTAGGGAGGGGGAGGGGAGGAGAGCACATGTCTTACAAGGGTCAATACATCAGTTTCTGTATTCATTTTGGAACAAAACACTACTACACTTTTGTATTTCTTCTTTCCCCCACTATGAAAGAAAGAGGAGAAAATATGGGTAGAAAAATAAAAGAAAATGAGGAGACTTCAGATTGAGTAAAATACACCTCTGAGAATTTTCCTCAAGGAAATAAAGGTATAGTTCGATGAATGATATGATCAGTTCTACAGGAGCCAGAACACTGCCATTCATAAGTGACAATCTACTGAAATAAGTGACCACAGCAGGTGCAGTAAACATTCCCATTTTTATACTGTTGCTGCTCAGAACCTTCCCCACCACTGATCCTGACAAACAGATTTCCAAACAAAATATGACATCCTGCTTTTATCAAAGTATCCTGAGACTCATCCAGCAAAACTTCCTGAATATGCATCCCATATTTCTCTCACGTGGAAGTATCTAAACTGGATACATGGCTTTAAAAAAGCCACAGCTTTAAACCAGAGGTGTGTGAGAATTAAGCAGTGAAAGGAAGAAAAGCAGGGAATTCCTTGCCATTGTTCAGAAGGCAAAAGCCTCATTTCCTTTGATTTTTCTCCAGGACCTGGATGTCATATTTGAATCGGGCCCTTGTTCACTCTAGTGTCAGTTTTTTTTGAACTAGAGGCCTTCTTCACATGTAATAAAAAAATGCTTTCATTCCACTAGTGTTTTATTTTCCAGCTCTCATTACAGAGTTGTCTGCATGCACTGCCAGAAAATCATCAGATTCAAGTATATGTGCAGCAGGTACAAACCTTGCCCATCTGGTAATGGATGGTATCAACTGCTGAGCAGCGTGTGCTCTCCACGCTGCACCGCAGTACAACTAAGCAATTGAAGGCTTCAGGCTTCTGGGATATCTGGGAGGCTGTAGGCCCCCCTGCACTGTTGTTAACAGAACAGCAGAACCCACCACTTTGGCTGTGACACCTGCCCTGGGTTTGTGCTCTACACTCATGGAATCATAGAATGGTTTAGGTTGGAAGGGACCTCAAGGATCATCCAGCTCCAACCCCCTGCCATAGGCAGGGACACCTCCCACTAGAGCAGGCTGCTCAAGGCCTCATCCAGCCTGGCCTTAAACGCCTCCAGGGAGGAAGCATCCACAACCTCCCTGGGCAACCTGTTCCAGTGTCTTACCACCCTCACTGTAAAGAACTTCCTCCTAACATCCAGTCTGAATCTCCCCTCTTCCAGCTTAAACCAGAGAAATTCTTTCAAACAGAGCTCAATCCCAACTTCAGCTTAGGAAAAGTGGTGATGGACACAATTCTTGAGCTGTAAGTACTGGATTCTCCAAAATCTCATAAGGGGATATTGCTACCTTAATCCCACTGGAGAATGGAGAGACAAAAACGGTCCCATTGCTTTTGTTCCTCTAGCTTGCAGAGTGTTGTAAGTGAGATTTAAAGCTATTGGTCCCATATTACATACACTCCAGTATAGCTCCTGTTCATTACTGATGAAAGGCTCAGCCACCACGAAACCATAAGTTTGCAATATCACATTCAAAATAACTTCTCTAATCCATTAATACCTTTTGTATCATTAAACTACAACTGCAGTTTCCAACCATACCTCATCAAAGTTTGCTCTTATTACAGTGTCTAGTATCCTCTGACAGTGAGTTCTATACATCATAATAAAGGTAGAGACCTGAAAAAGAATGAGGGAGACACACAAAAGATCATTCTACTTCAATAAACCTGCTTTAAAACTATCAGAATATTAAACACAAAAAAGTAAGTTGTTTTTTTTTTCTTATCTTACCTGTGCACAATTGCAAAAATAATGAAATTGGTTAGAGTCTAGTTAGATTAGCTTTAAGATGAGTTTTCTTCTTTAAAGTAAATTCTCCCTTTGAATTCATGGATTTTTCTATGTCAATGGGGATTCTTCAAATGTAAGAGGAGCAAAAAGTCTCAGTGAGATCAAAGACGAGAATGTGGCCCTAATTAGGACATAAAGAACTATAAAACCCTATTCTTTTGTCCACTTTACATTGATACTACACATGTGAATAGCATCAGGAAACTAGCAAGCTCAGCCTAGAGCAGCCAGAGCATTTCTGTCATATGTGCAGATAGGATTCTTTTAATTTCTAGTCTGGAAGGATAAGAAATGCAGCAAGTCGCTCTCCACTCAAGAAAGCATCAGAACCATTTCCAGTTTGCTGTCAAATGTGTTTGCAGATTAAGGGGTTACCCTCAAACCTCACCTGCTGTATGCAGTGTAACTGTAAAAGAGAAGTGCACACAGGCTTTAGAAATGTTGTACAGCTGATAGTGTCAGCCACTCATTTTAAGGGACACTATGTCTTCCTATTATATGAAGCAATTAAGTCCCCTCATAAATAAAGTCAAAGCAATATTGAACCTACTCTAATTTGAAGTCTTTATTTTTTTAGACAAAGCATTCGTCCAGAGCAGGGGAACAAAAAAAAAACCCGACACAAGCCGAGAAAAGATTTCTAAAGTGTTACCTTCTCCTCTGGCAGACTGGCTGGCAGATTTAGATCTTTGACATTTGGAAACTCTGGCAGTAATGTTCCCAGTTTGGATCGTGGTGAATATGCCACTGTCTGTTTGGTTACTTCTTTTTTTCCTGTTTCGTTGACCCAAGCTGCTCCTTTTTTAGAATACATCACATCATAATACTGGGAGTTTTCTTTCACTGCAATTCCATAGTAATGGTACCTGATACATAGAGATGTGTATTTCATAAAGCAGGTTGTTTGAAAATTTAAAAGTACAAAAAGAGGGTAAGAGAAACTGAAAATTCTAATGATTTCTATGACAGAACAGACTGTGCAATAGTTTATATATAAACAACAAGCATTGATCCAGCAGCAAAATATCGTGGTAAGATATTGGGCTTTCAATTTTCATTCCTTCTGGTAAAAGCAGCTCTCTTAAGAGTTAATAAAGCTGACTCTGTTGCAGGGCAAGAAAATAATGGAATTCCATTTCTTCTCCTTCTTAGAAAAAGCCCAAACATCCTAAAGCTAGTTGTTGGCAGAGCTCTGCTGTGCAGCTGCTTCTTTAGTTTAGCAATAAGCAGAAGTACAGATCCTCTGGACCGGCCCTTCTGTTGTTGTCTCAGGCCTCAGTTGAGGGCTGGTTTGACCCCTGAAAGTGTGAGGCTTTACTGCAAATGGCTTGATCAGAAATGTTTCAAAAATTGAAAAGACTTCAATGAAAAGAGAGCAGGGTGGAAATAAAAGGCTTGTGCTGGAAAGTAATGAATGGTAGAAAATGAACAGTTCAAAATGACCTGCTTCGTAGCTCAGCATAAGCACTGAGATCAACATGGGATTCTAGGCAACACTGTAACTCTGTGCAGATCACACTGGAGTTATACAGCGTGTCTGTGCCATAAAAATGGATTGGTGGCCCTGTGGAACAAGGCTGTGCCACAATTTAGCTTTATTACAGGTGTTAATCCAAGCACTGATAATCTAGTCTGAATTTTGCATGAAAGCGGCAAAGGTAATCTCATTACTTTCAAAATCAGCTAACTTTTATTTCAGTTTCTCAGCTGTGTACACCACCAACCCATCAGCTGAATATTTAATGATTACAGAAGACATCCCAAGACTGTATTGCTCATACACACTTGATTCACTCTGTTTTCCTTGAGAGAATTTTCAGTTCTCTCCTTACAGCCTACAAAAAGCGTATCAGACCATGAAGAGACACTATCTTCTGGATCACGCTGCGGTGGTAGGAGAAGCTACCATCTCTAGCTGTTGGTTATACTTCCCAGTTACTGTTTTCAGGCTGCTGCCAGGAAATCTCCTCACTTGAAAGAACCTAAGTTTGCTTTAGGCAAAATCGGTTGGTTTTACAGAGGTCATCAATTAAATTAGTGAAAGAATAGCATCTAAGTGCTGGTAGTTTAAGCTAACTCAAGGGACTTTTTTTCTCTTTTTCATCCACAGACCAAGGCATGTCATCATCTGCAGCAAGAATAGATGGCAAAGATCTGGGAGCCTGTCTCGGTTCTAGTTCAAATTTCCAGACACCCAAATAAATTTGATAGAACCAGTAACAATCTTATAGTGCCCTTCCCTCTTCTCCTTTCTTTCCCAAAAGAAAGGAATTGGATGTGAAGAGAAGAAAGGTGAAGCACACCCAAATAAATCAATCTCACTCGAGTTGGAAGTTAAAAGAAAAGAGTTTGTCAGTAACTTAAAAAGGTATCTGAGATAGGGAAGTCACAAAGGGTACAGGGAAGGGAAAACAAATACAAAATGTATAAACACAACCCAGTTTTGATGGTGATGGCTTTGTCCACCGCGTGGGTGATGGCCACGTGGTGAAACAAAGAGAAACCATGAACAGGATGGTGATGCTGCTAGGCAGAGAGGGCAGAGAGAGAAACAGAAAGCCCCCCTGCTTTTATGGCTCTTTAGACAGGAAGAGGGAGTGGGCTAACCATCACCTGGTGGTGTTCAGACCCACCCCTGGGGAGGGGTCAAGACCACCTAGGGTCAGGTTCAAGGTTACTCCCCCTGGAAGGTAAACCCTATACAGAGCCTTAATCTCATCTACCAGCACAGACCTGCTGAGAAGAGACCTGGGTTCTAGTATGTGGCTCCTTTGCCATGCTTGCTGAGAACATTCCATGTTGTTCATTAAAACCAAAAGCTCTCTTGAACTCACTATTGAATAACCCAAGTGAGATTCATGAAAACATTAAGCTAACAGGGTATGATTGGCATTTCTTAACTTCAATACCTTAGAAAAGAAGGTATGATCAGCTCCATATCTGCCCATCAGGGCACAGGTCAAAACACATATTCCACACCCAGATCAGTCCTAACCCGTTACAGGTAACTAATGGCAAGTTTGACCTATCACAGGTGTTTTCACTCTATAAAGATGTACAAGTTTTGCTTTTTACCTCGAGTGGGTTCAAGTCCCCAGTTTGGTCTCTAGCAATGTGAGCAATACAGCTCTCATACGTCTCATGTGGTATGTCTGTGGTTGGGGAAACTGAAAGGGAATGCTACAAGGAGCTAGCACCACAGACTGCAGACGGAATGAGGAGGGCAAAAGGAAAAGATCACAGCAAGCAGGTGTGCAAATGCTCTAGATAGACTGAAAGGCTTGTATAGTTTGAACAGCGGTCAGTCTTATATCAAGTTGCCTCTTAAATCAGTTAAAGAAAAATACCAATGAACCTTGGAAAAGAGTAGCAGAATTTCACTATGCATTACTTAATTTCTGATATATTGCACTTGGCAGTAAACTACAGAAGGACTTTTTCCAGGTAGCTCCAAAATCATATAGGCAGCAGTAGTTAAGTTAACTCCATTTTTTTCCAGATATCCTCCTCCTGCAGTAATTTTACCATCCCAAATGGCAAAAACTTCACTGGTGCAGTTTACAAAGATAATTTTCCAAGCATTTTTCTATATTTCTACTAGGAAAACAAACAAACAAAAGCAACCCAGAACAATGACAAAACTTAAGAACCCCCCAAACTTAATTCAGTAAACAGAGCTTGAAAGCTTGATCTGTAGAAGAATAGCAGGTAGATAACACAATCATTTTTGGGGTAAATGCTGGAGTGACATTTACTCTTACGGATCTGATCCTTGTAGCACTCCTTTAAATAAAGAAGCAAAATTCCCTTCACACCACATAGATCTAATAAGTTGAACTAACCTCTTGTATTCCTAATTTAAGAGTTTCAAACTACAGTACAGAAGAAAAGTGGCTTTTATGTTTAGCTGCTTTCTCATGGCTCACCTGTGAGCCTGTGGTGGAACTGTTTTTAAGCTCAGTGAGAGAGAGAGAGAACAGCTGCATGCTTACAGCAATAAACCCAGCTGCAAAAAAGAAAGCCTCACAACTGATCACCAAGAATATAGCACCATTGTAGCTCTGAACTTTGTAATGTTACAAGGCAGCCGAACACTGTGCTGTCAGAAAATCTTGACCTCTTCTGTGGCCAAATTTCCTTTGTCAGTAGCAGGGAAGTGGAATGGAAATCACACTGGCAGCAACAGCTCAGCATAGTCAGCAATAAAGGGACAGAAGTGTTAATTCCTAAAGTAATTTCTTTAGGTAACACTTAATTGGAATGCCATTAGATGTTTCTGCAAACAAAACCAGTTACAGCTGTGTTTGGTCTAGCAAGCAGTGGATTTTTTGTACAAAATTACACTGCACATGTAGCGTGTGGAGTTGTATTTCTCCTCTTCCAACCCTGACTGATTCTATGATTCTTCATTGGATCAAATGTGAATGACTCCACTGCATGCTGGAATCCTTGGGGTGTTAACCAGTGATGAAGAAGCAGACATCCCCTTTAGCAGCAGAAGAGCTCAATTTCATATCTCCTGAGGCTGTGGAATTTGTGAATACAATAGGCATGCAGATTAGGGGGGGAAGTACACAAGAAATATTAATCCCCATTGAACTCTAGCCTCATTGAGAGTAAAGAGACATAGCTTTTGGAGATGCAAGACACCTTCAGTTTGCAGATCTGAGAAACTCCTGAAGCTGTGGGCAGAGCTCCAGTTTGGAAATACAGCAGTGCTCATTCCTTTCATTAAACAGGAAGACAAAGTTGTAGCCAATGTCAGAGTGATGCCATAGCTGGCAGCAGGTACTATCATATGAATGCTTCATAAAGCAACTTGCAGACATTTTCACTCTGCCTTTATAAACCAACACAAAACTTACATTCTGTGCTAAATCCTGATTCTCTGAGTCAGACCTATCATGCTTCCTTAACAATGCTCTTGGACTAGCCCAGAATTTGCACCCAAGAGATTGATGATAGCTTTGTTAGGAGTGATGCTATGGTAGCTCTGAATTTGCTTTTGGGAGGAGATTTCAGATCTTCAATGATCTGCTTAAATATGGCTTCTTCAGAAAAAAGAAAGCTTCATTATAAGTTTAGGAGAATCTTGGGATGAGAGGAAGGACACTTGGTCTCATCAAGGAGATACTGCTTGGCATCAACTACTTGTTAGAAAAACAGTTATGTTAATAACATTTCTTCTAGCATCTTAATTTCCTTTTTCCTTTAAAAAGTGGTTCGTTCTAGCTTTAGTGTGTTAAGTTCAATTCCCGTAGTATATTTGCTTCTCAGCACTCAGTGGTACTGTGTTTCTAGGCTTCATTTTGAAAAAGAAGCTTTACCAGCAAAGTTCTGCAAGAACAGCACCCCAGGTTTTCATTTCCCTCTCCACAGTTTTCCACTTGTGACCTACAGATACTACCCTTAGGCTACCACGTAGGCTAATCAATTCTGTTGGGTTTTTTTTGGAGAGGGCCTAAGTTTGCCATAAAAGGATCTGAAGCTCCACTAGGAAAAAAAAAAAAAAAAGAAGAAGAAGAAGAGAAAAACATAAAAAATCACTTTATCTTCTTCATCAATTGATAGAATTGCATCTTGTCAACACCTGGGAAAGGGCAAATACTCCTAGAAGTGCATGCTTCTTTTTGAATCAATTCATCATTCTGGTATTAGGATTAACTCTTTGCAACTGTTGCCATCTTTTGGGTAAGGCAACAAGCTAATTCCTTCAATCCTTAAGATCTGTTGGATCACAGGAAATACAATGATTTAATCCAGATTTGCAGACAGTTTCAGTTTAAGCAAATACATATTACTGCCTAAATTCCAGGTAGCATTCTGCCACTTGTTCTCCAAACTTGAAACATGATATTAACTGTCACTCCTCAGGCTCCAGAAGTAGCTCCATCACTCTTGGGTGTGAATGTCCCTTAAACTCAACTCCTGTAAACTGAGTTGAGATGAAAAATACTATTGGAACACTATAGAAAACCTTGCTGATGAAATCAGTGAAGGGCCTGCATGAGACTATGTTTGCACGATCACCGCTGAATGAATAACACAAAGTAAAAGCTATAATAGAACTTCCATCAAAGTGGGGGTTTAAGTCTCCAGCTGGACAAATTATTCCCTGATTTTATACTATTCTATTCAACAAAGCCAGAGACAGATGGGGCCCTGTGTGAGACAAAAATAATACCATACATTGCTTACTTTGATTGGCCTCTGGTTCCAAGTCTTCGTGTCGTTAGCTGTGGAAACTGCTGCCTTATTATCTGCAAATAAATAAAACTGACCTTAGAAAAAAATTGAAAAGCAAATTTACTAACACTTCATTTAATATAGACTGTTCAGGCAGAAAAGCACAAAAACTGTACTGAAATGTCAGCAAAACACACGGCAGGAGAAATGAAAAAGAAAGCTTTTGATTTTTTCCATTACTGAAAGAGGGGAAGAGACTTTAACAGTCAGTATAATTCTATTGATATCCAGTGGTTTAAATAAAAATATTCATATGATACAGAAGTGGAATACATTTTCTTGACAATCTGAGATCAGTTCTGCCTCTAAACTCTTGTAGGTTAATTTATTCCTTTGGGGTGAATTCCACATTGTGTCTAGAGTAAACCAGCTAAAAACCAGCACGTAAATTAAGGATGATCATACTTAAAACTGACCTGCTACTTCTTTCTGATGGTTTGCAGGATGGACAAACTCTGTTTTGATGCAAACAGAGGAAATTAACAAGAGTTTTGGAGGCCACAGTTCTTCACAGACCTGCCATTAAACATTCATTTTTCTAAAATATGATTCCCTGGAAAGGTTTTGGTATTTGACAGGGGCACCACTTGTATCAGGGAAGACTCAAACTGTTGCACTCGTAAAGATAGCTCATAATCTATTTATTGTCTATAGAAAACAGGTGCATCTCAGAAACAGCAGGGCATCATCAAGAATCTGGGCTTTAGTCAGAGGAGATTAAAAACAACATTGCTACTGTAAAACAAAACTTCTGTAGTGCCAGAAGCATTTAAGAAAATTGATTAATGAATGTAATGAATTGTGCCTTCAGTAATCAGAGCTTCTGTCAACTAGGCCGGTTCTGATGAAAAAGTTCTGCTGTTGTTGATGAAAAGGCAGTGCTGAGCACCTCATAGGATTGAACCTGCTTCTCATTGTGGTCTGCAGGAGGAGGAAAAACATTCTGGCAGAACAGTTATGCAGGAAAAACTGCAATAAGCCTTGAAGATTCACTTGCAAAAGGATGTTCTTTCTTTTTAAATTTATAATCTCTTTCAATTATGTTTTCACTATATAAATCACTAAAGGTTTCCTCTTTGGGGCTCACACCAACTAATATTAAAGAAAAACAGGCATACAAGATGCACTATAACTGCTCAAGTAGAAGAAAACATCAATTAAAATTGATTAAATAGTATAGATTTCCCCCCCCACTATCTATTTTGCCATCATGATAAATATTTAATCCTGATTGATGACTGAAAGCTCTGGAACAGGTACTTGGATCAAAAAATGCTACATAAATAAAGACATTGCAATGTCATACATTTGACTGTTTCATCAGCAATTTCTTTCTTTCTTTCTCTTCTGCAAAAGTACAATCATCTTCCCCTTGTATCATGTAAAAATTATCCTGTGTTGGTTTCCAAGAGCTTTGCACAAGGTGGCTGGTGTCAAAGACACAGCACAGTCTCGGAGTCGCTAGGTTGTTCAGCTTTAATTTCTGGAGCAAAATTTCAGCAAACAGTAAAACACTTTTGTGGAGCTGTGAAAGTTCAGCCTAGCTGTTTGATAAATGAGCAGACAGGCAAGCAGCCCTTCTTTCTTTTTTTGTATGGATTCAATGAAGCCTGCCTAAAGAACACCACATGCTGTTCCAGCTACTGATCTAACATTCCGCAACATCTCAGCCTTCCAAATTCCCTTTAATTACACATTAATCCCACCCCTCTCTCTTTCATTTTCTGCAGACAGGGTTGGGGGCTCCACAAGGCTGTGGGAAAAAAAGCAACGTTGGAGAACTACTTTCTGAGGATGGTTTTTTTGAGCAAGGGGATTTTTAACTTCCCTCTTTTTGTGTGTGTGTGTGTGTGTGGCAGTTGTCATTCAGAAAGTGCCATTCCTCTCCAAAAGGTGATTTTACAGCAGCAGACTTAAAAGCATGATAGATACTTTTACCCTATTTTTTTATTTTGGAACAACTTGAACCCATATTACTTTCAAGTCTTTCTAGTCCTGATGAAGTGTTACAATGCACACTGTAAATGCTACTTTATGAACCATATGCTGTGGGAATTCCTGGGATTTAAATAAATCAACCAATTTCTACATGCCAGGGCAGAAGTGATCAGGAAAAGAGAAGAATAATGAAGGGATCATCAGCTGATCCCTTTTTCTTTTCCTTATTTGCAAACCCAGCACATTTTAAACAGAAATAGCTCAGAATACAGCCCAGTAGACATCACTTAAAATATTATTTACTAATAATTTATTTTTAAAATAGATACAAATCTAGTCAAGATTTGAAAAATAAAAGGAGTTCTTTTATCTATCACTGCATATATAACATGTGTTATATTCATATTCATACCTGGATGCTCATACATCTGTGCATGGGTGTTTATGCTTGTGTTTGGAATAGAACAAGTCAAGTACTAAAGGAACTGCCTGTTCATATAGACGTTTCTGTTTAGCTAGACTTATACAAATTCCTGTGGAATGATACTGCTAAAGGCAGTGAGATTTCCCTGAAAGGAGAGAGGAAGCCAGATCAGGCAGCGTGGAGTTCACCCTGTGTTGAAATGAATGGAAAAAGCAGAGGGTCCAAACCCTTGATTTTCAAATCATACTATCAGTCTAAAAAAGCCACCCTGAAAAATACTACATCATTCTATTTCATATTTATCAGCTTTTAAAGACATATAGGAAAAGAATTAGTTATTTTTATATCTGGATGGGAAGAGGGCTTCTAATTGTCTGACATGGAAGTTCAGGTTCAAATCTGAAAAGCAGGTTGGATCACCTTCCGTTCATCACTATAGTGGGGTTGTACAAGCAAAGAGATCAAGACCAGGCCATGCAGTTTGACCTGATCTCTAAATGGAGCCCAGTCTCCTTCTCACAGCAGCACTGGCTTCTCAACAGAAGTACTGCTAGAAAACCCCATGGGTGATATCTAAGGGAATTCTGGAGTGAACAGGCACTTTATCATTGTCCTTCAATGGAACTGGAATTTCAACTAGTGCTTCTCCAAAGTGACCACACACTCAGCTGCCCTGTGAGATCTGCTGAGTAGAAGGGTATGTTTGACACTTTTCAAGTAAAATTCTACCTAATCCAGGCAATAGTTTTTACTGTTAGGCATTATTTTACACTACTTGGGTTTTTTTTCATTCTGAAACAGATGTAGACCAGGAAGTTCACATGCAAATAACTTCCATCCCTACTATATTAGCCTCAGAAGCCAACTCTCCTTCAATTTCTTTCTCAGTTACTTAACTTCTGTTGTGTTCTCCATCACTTTCCTCTGTGCCCTGCTCAAGACCTGATCTTGCTTTTTGCCTATTGAAGATCTTGTGTGCCTTTCCTAATTAAAAACCATTAAAGAAAATAATAATTGTCTTATAATTTTGCAACTCCACAGGTCTTTCCATGACTACTTACTGATTGCATAGGAGTCAAACACCGTAAATCATTACATTATGAAACAACACATATATATAGTTTGTACCTTTTCAGGGACCTAGTATATGCAGGTCAGCACTTCTTTAATTCTTTTGCAGACAGTCCTGGTACATGGCTTTAGGAGTGCCTGTGCAGGTAGAACATAAGGGGACCTTTGTCTCTCTGACAAGCAGTAGTAACCTTTCAACTGCAAATGTATGGAGCAGCTAAAGTGAGTGCAGAAAAGGAGTGTCTTCTCATATCATTCTCTCTCACTGACATTACTACACTGATAGTGCAATGTTCAGCATATATTGCCTTGCAAGGAGAGACTGAGTGAGCTGGTAGAGCTCTAGTAGAGATGTCTAAATATTAATTGTCTGATTACTTGTATTTTTGGTTCTTCTGAGTTATTTGAGCAGCCATGCAGAACATAGAAAACTTTTTGAGCAACGACTAGAAAAACAAATGCACTTCCTTTGTAAAATGTGTCTTGTAGTCAGTACAATCTATTAATTTTGCACCAGGCTAACTGCAGGAACTGTTCTGTTACCCACAAATGGCTCCAAAGATGCGTTCCTTTGTTCCAATTACTGCCAGCTGTCATTTCTGTCACTGCATCTCTGCTCACATCTCCTACACTGTGACATTCCAACACAAGCAGAGTCAGCCCCAGCTTTAAAATGCAGATGGTATTGTCAGTCCTGTCTTCATCCCTATGCTGTGACTCATCACTAAGCATTGCATTCACTATCAAACTGTGAACTTTGTTTCAGTTATTCCATCTTATTTCTCCTATGATACAAGATGCTGAAACAAATTAAGGAAAGCAGGCAACAGACCATCTCACAAAATTTCTTATGTGAACAAACAAGGACAGAAAAAAACAGAGATGTCTGGAAACTTCTGAAGTCACTTTTTCCTCAATCTGTGTGTCAAAATACTAGACTTTGCTATAGGGGCAATAGGCAGAAGATGACTTTTAAAAGTCTTTTCCATGGAATAATTTAAATTGCTACTTTTCAAATGCCATGTTCATTTTGTTAGTGTGTCTGATCTAGAGGGATCTTATTCTCATGACTCTTGTTCCTTTCTATTTGAAATAATTCTAACTGTGCTTCTAGAACTTCCCAGAATAATGAAATAAAATTAAGTTGCAATTCAGCATTTTCACTGCCAGAATGAGAAATGGACTTGAGGCTCCAGGATCTTAGCTCTGTGACATTCTAGAGAGACTCTAAAAACATTAGAATAAATTTTCTTTCCTCTGATAGCAATCCTTCATAACAGGGCCCAGCTCTATCTCAGCTCAAGTCTCATATCTAGAAGACAATGTTTTCTTTTATGAATTCAAGTATAGAAGATCTATGCTTATTTACCATTCTATTACAGTGTTTCAGTCAAACTCCTTCCCATGGCAGCAGGAAAGAAACCAGTGATGCCAGCTATATAACTGCACTCCCATCCAACTATGCTTTCCTTAGTCTCACTGCTGCGAAATACAAATGGTGCTGATAACCTTGATCGTACATAGTAAGTGGGGGATTTTTTGGCTCATTCATGTTTGCCCTGGTATTGCTCCAGCTGGAACATTCTAGGGTTTCCCCGTCTGCTTCAGTGTGCTTTGAAAACCTTGTCCTAAGACAGTCTGTTATTATTAACACCTGTGTTAACAGTTACCTTTTGGCTCAGAGATGGCTTGGGGCTGGCTTAACACCACATTACTTTGACAAAAAGGTCAAGAAAGCTTCACTCCAAAAAAAATCCTCTGACAGAAAAGAGTATCATCAAATTAGTCCATTACAAAGCATAATTTCTATCCCTCAAAGCCACCAAAATGTGCAAAGAGAAAGAGAAGAGGTGTGGCTGTCTCTCTGCTTGCTTACTTGCGTGGCCTATGCCCCTGTAGTGCTTGGGTCCAGTACTCTTGACTCTAGATACGTCGTCTGTTTAGATTCAATAAGTTTTCCATTTCTTTCCACTCACTTTCATAATTTTGTGGGAAAGGGCATGGTCAAACTGTAGGATAAGATCTCGTTTCTAGCACCGATACAGCTCAACTGTTACTGCAAAACAAGTCAGAAAAGCCTCCTGGCCCTTTCTCTAATCTCTGTGCCCAATTCTGCCTGCTATTCAGATCAGACTCCATGAGGAACTCCAACCAAGCTGGACACTTTAGTGAAGTTTATGAGACTTCTTGAATTCATCCATGTACCACAGCATTCAGCAGTTCCTCTGGCCAGATGGAATTCAGCCTAGGGCACAATCAAAAAGATTACTGCATCTCAACAAAGCTGCAAACATCAAATGCTCTGACTTAGATGCTTAGCTGAGCTGCAGCCACTTCCAGTGCTGACTTGCTGAAGCCAAAGCAGATTTAAAACCCTGCACAACTCCCCCTGCTCTGTACTGGTGCCAGCATGCCTACTGCCATCACCCAGCATATCTGTGGGAAAAGGCTAGGTTCCAGCATCCCTGCACTCTGGCAGACCCTGTGCGGTAAGAACCGTCTCTGGGATATGTTGACATGGCATGAGGTAAAGCAGCCCAGAGGCCACTCTGTGCTGAGCACCTAACTAGAAGCCAGAAAGGCTGAAGAGCCAAAACTAGTAAAAAACCCTTTGCTAGAGAACAAAACTTCAGGAAAAGTCACTCCAAAGAAATTGAGCTGCCCTTGCTGGTTTTCTTGCTCTCCAAGCTCTAAGGGAAAAAGCAGTAATCAGCAAGCTGGGATAATGCAAGGGGTAGGTGAAGAAGAGCCAAGGGGGCAAAGACCTTTCAAACTACACTGTAGGACCTCCATTCACCACAGCAGTGTGTCTGTTTACTTCTGTGGTACTTGTGTTCTTATGGCCTCCTCAGAGGAGGTTGGCCTGGAAGATTCTGAATCAGGAAGGAAAGTCCTGTCCTTCAGTCAGGAGCCCTGGCTGTTAAAGAGGGCTGAAGAAACAGCAGGAACTGCTCAGCACCAAGAGTGCTCCCACACACTAACAGAAATCACATCTCAGCTCTAGGCTGATTTTCTCCCAGTTCCATTTTTCTTTTCTATTTTGGCTAGGATTGATCATAATAAAGCAAGTATGCTTTTAGTCTGGCAGAACAGAGCACTAAGGGTATGTCTGGCTTTGTTACAGCAGTTACTATTGAGGCTATTTAAAAGCAGATTGAGAGTAAAGGAACCAAAATACATCTTCAGGAAAAGTATCTCCTATGCATAGCAGGCAATTTCCACATGTGTGCCTTCCAATACAGAGACAAATCAGAATGCAATCAGATCGCTGTGTCATTACCAAAGAGGTTTCAATAAGGCTACTTGTCTGTCTCTTTTAAACATTAAATATATATAGTACGATAGCATGAAACTGTAAATCCTATTTATGCCAATCATGCTTGGAGAAGCAGTGCTGCTGGCAGAACTTCTGGGTATAGAGACAGTGCACAGTGATAAAAGAGTACTCTGCTTGGTACAGGTTGTACTTCCCTGGAGCAAAGCAAACTACTGGGGTGGGGGGAAGAAGGCACTTTTCTGCTACTATAATTGTGCCTCAGTCCATTTTTCAGAAACACAGTGCAGATACTGGTCCAAAAATGTAAAATTTCTCCTTCCTAAAATATAATACAAATCTATTGTGGACTTTTAACCTTCGTTATTTTGTGAAATAAATGTATTGGAATCTCATTTTCCATTACAGCAAAGCCAGGCAGGGGGCAACAAAGAGGGCCTTAAATTTGTCTAAGCATCCATCCATTGTTAAACCTCTTTACGCTGCCAGAGTGATATAAAGGGACCTCAGGCTGGGGCAGAACCATTCTGCAAAGCGTCAGCATCTTTCGTTTTGCTTTTCAAATATTAGTTTATTATTGCTTGTCAAAAGACACCTTGTCAGGAAAGCAACAAAACTGAAAAGAAAAAAATAAGAGGAGGAAAATGTTTAACCTCCAGGGGGCATATGGGAGTTGTGGGAAGAACAGGAGGAAGCAAAAGAGGTCGCCGCGAAAACTAAGCGTTCTGCCTGAGAAAGAGTGCAGTGCCTGGGAGGTGAGTTAGCGCCGCACAGTACATTCAAAACAGTGCGCTAAGGACGCGCAGGACCGGGGAAACCTAAGCGGGTGAGGAAGATTACCTCTTCAAGCTGCTTGGTTAAGAAAATAAGTTTTACATAGGGTCACAAAAGAAACAAGTGGAAAAATCAGTGTTGGAAACAGGAATTGACACACTGAAAGATCTGCCAACCCAGCTGCTACAGCACAGAGAGAATCAACAAGCCTTATGGCACCCAGCCACACACAACAGTTACTGAAGGGCTTGGAAATGCTCAAAATACTTCTCTCGTTATTAGATTCAGTGAAGGTCCCAGTTCGGTATGGTTTAGTTTTTGCAGCTAAACCCAGTAAGTTATGAGTCAGAGCCTTCACCCACCACAATACCTAGCTCATTTTATGCTACCATGTTGCTCAGAGAAAAAAAAAAAACCCAAAACATAAACCTGCTCAGCTCTCCCTGCTGCAGGCAGTGGTAGAACTTCCACTAAGAAACTTTTTTAACTGCAGTCTGAGTCCACAGGATCCCAGAGCAGAGCCTGAGCCATTTGCAGCAGAGGCACTTTTTAAAGTGATCTCAGCAACAGGGCCTCCACTGCTTCTGCCTGGAGACTAATCACAGTCTAAACACTTTCACTGTGAGAAAGCTTTTTCTCACCTGTAACATGCGAGACCTCTCTGCCCGTCCTCACTCTACTTCCTGTCTTCTCACTAGTTGCATGGAATGCTATTATTTATTCTGCTTGATTTTCAAATGATCCCATTGAATATAATACATTTTGTTGCCTACCATAAGAGCAGAAGTTTAACACTGGAGTCTCCACTTGCTGATGCTGAGCTGCAGCCAGCAAATACGGGACCCACTCTAGTTACTTTTTGGTTGAAGTACATGGCTAAAAAAAAGAGTGCATGACTCTGTCATTTGCAGGCAGGGAAATGTTCTGTGATGACAGAGTAGGAAGTGTCGCTGTTAGTAAATTGGAAAGTGGTAACATAGACAAAACTGCTCATAATTTTCACATTTAATTGTGTGAGCAAAGCACTAAAATCTAGATGAAAATATTAAAGCTACAGCTGCCTTTGTCATAATAGAGTGTTAGAGTCTTCCTTATTTTATATGTAATTTAGGTATTTTAGGAGGATAGATTGCTTTTTAAAAGGTGTTTATTCACACAGTAGTTCTGTTCTTTCCTCTTGGTCTCTTCCTTTCTTGTTATTTTTGTTATTAGTCTGATTTCCTCAGGAAATAGTCTGTGAGATACTACTGTGCTTGTTTCTCTAATCCAATATTATCAAATGCTTGACCAGTCCATGTCCTACAGGTTTAATAGGAAGCACTTACGGATACTGGGAAGAGCATATTGATGTTAATGTTGAGGACAAGGCAGGGAAGAAAGCTCAGGCTTTCATTTGGCCCCAGTTGACTGGACAACCATGAGTACGAGTGTTAGTGGGATTAGGAGAGAAAGAGAGACATGTGAATAAACAGACAAACACAAGGTAATCTGAAAAATCATGTAGAAAGAAGATGCAGCAGGTGTGTGATAAAAATGAAAGAAGCAAGACTTTGATGTTGTGACTGGGACCTGGAAATAATTGAACATACTGCAGGGAAACATTATATATGATTTAGGTAAGACTGTGGATTTAGAGAACATAAGAAACAGTAGGAAACAAGATCCATTATTTCAGCTGTTCATTAACAACTTGTCTGTTCTCCCTGCCATGCTCTCCTGTGGGTATCTTTGACTTAAACCAGGCTTAAGAAATACATGCAGGCTGAAGTGTTATCTACAAAACCTTAATCTGAAGAGATCACTTTCAGGCAAGTTTTGTATGTCCCCGGTGATATCTTGAAAAGTGAAATCAACACTGTTCTGTTAATTGTGATTTAACTGAGTATGTAACAATACATTAGGACATTCCTTATTACAGGTTGTTTTAAGGTGCTGAACTCCATGTCTCTCTAAAAACTACCAGTCTGTTAAAGAAAAACCCTAAGTGTTTAACATTGTCCACAGGGGTGAAGTCCAAAAACGAATCATAAATTCAATGTGATCTATTGAGAAGTGAACTGTCTACAACTTCACTGAACAACTAATTAGTTTCTCTGAAGATGATGCCAGCTGCAGGACTCTTGATGATTTCAAAGGAGGACAAACATATCTGAGGTCTCTATTTCAGCAGCTGAACACAGAACCCCTCAAACAGCACCTATTTCACTTGCACTGTCTCCCAGGCATTTATGCGATGCACATTGCAAATGCAGTATTTAAGTTGCATGACAACTCTACTGGCTAAAATCTCACCCATGTGCCTTGCTCCTAAGGAGAAGCTGACTGCAAACTATTGACTGAATAAAGAGGATGTCTGCCTTGTGTATCTTCATGACTACACACTATTTTTCTTAGCAAAAATTGCAAGGAAGCACTAAGGTCTGCTCCAGGTTCTGCAGATGCTTCACTTCAATATTTGTGTCAGGGTTGCCTGAGGTTTTTTGACACATCTATGAAGAAGCCTCAGATCCCAAATCCAAAAGTAATGGCCATGTGAAGCACTAGTTTGAGAAAATATTGCAATGATTTTCGATGGTTTCCTCTCCACAAAAAAGGAAAATAAATTTAATGGATCACTGCCTCAGAACTTTATTGCAATCAAGTGGGAAACGTTTGGACAACAGCACATGAAAAAAAAACCCAAAACAACCAAACATGAGAATGCCATGATTTTTAGATGGAAAACACTGTATCTGTCCTGCTAGGTCAAGTGTGCATCTGTCCTGCAATGAACAAGTGTGTGTATGAGAGGTAGGGAAGAAGGAGGATGGAGTAATATGCACCGTGACAGAACTGCCATGTGCTAAAACCCTGTGCAGTCCCTGGTACATTTGTGTTGTGATTAAATACTTTCAGAAAAGGATTTAGTAGCAAAAGCAGCATCATGTAAATTTTACCCATGTTCCAAATGTGTTAGCCTGCATGGAATCTGATTCCGGTTTTCACTATTCCTAAATGACATGTTGCCATTCTTACTTACCTGTTGGTAGCCATAACATGCACAACAAATGAGTTCATTCACACTTAAGCGGTGTAAACAGAAACCCAACACACAATCAACTGAGCTGTGCAGGTCTTTAAGGCACAACAAAAGTAGTAATGTACGGCATGGTACATTTGACTTGCCTTGCTAAACTGCTTACATAAAGATGCACTGTAGCAAATTACACCTCATTAAATACATTATTCTTCTTCATCTACTCGTTACACAGGCATTTACCCAAGGAACATTTTTCCCTCTTTGAATGCTCAACATTCTTCTATAGAAGAAATGTTGAAAGCATGAGAAGATAATAGCTTGCAGGAAAATCAGCATCAAATCCATGCTTGCAATCATTTCAAACACACTTGTGAACTCTACAGTTTGTTTTGTGTGCAGCCCAGAAGTTTTAAAGGCCTGTGAACACATTCTCTAGTAAAATTTGTGTTTTAAGCAAAAATGTAAAAACTACAAAAAAATCATGCCAGGAAAACATCACCTGAGCAGTGAACTTCATCACAGAATCAGAGATTATGTAACATCCTAGCCAGCCGTTAACATCTGTTAGTGATGTACAGAGAAGGGCAGCAAAGCTGGTGAGAGCCCTGGAACACAAACCCTATGGGGAGTGGCTGAGGGAGGTGGGGTTGCTTAGCCTGGAGAAGAGGAGGCTCAGGGGTGACCTCATTGCTGCCTACAACTACCTGGAGGGAGGTTGTAGCCAGGTGGGGGTTGGTCTCTTCTCCCGGACAACCAGCAACAGAACAAGGGGACACAGTCTCAAGTTGTGCCGGAGGAAGTATAGGCTGGGTGTTAGGAGGAAGTTCTTGACAGAGAGAGTGATTGGCATTGTAATGGGATGCCCAGGGAGGTGGTGGAGTCACCATCCCTGAGGGTGTTCAAGAAGAGACTGGGTGAGGCACTTAGTGCCATGGTCTAGTTGACTGGGTAGGGCTGGGTGCAAGGTTGGAATGGATGATCTTGGAGGTCTCTTCCAACCTGGTTGATTCTATTCTATAGCAAAAGAGCTTTCCTGCTCACATCTGGACAATGCACAGCTGCCTCTGAGCTAAGAGTGCATCTCCACCATGAGTCTGAAGTTAACCACAGTGTCTCTTATTAGAGCTGGACTAGAACGTGGAAGTAGAAGGAATCAGTGCAAAGATAATGTGGTAGACTGTACCTGTAGTGCCACACAAACACTGTCAGATGCTTTCTGGACTTCAGCATCTGGAGGCATTGTACTTCAATACATGCCAATGTGGTCTGAGATCAGGCATTCAGGGATCTCTGTATCATGCTTTCCAGAATGTCATAGGCAAGCTCAGGAATTCAAAAGTTTCTATTTTCCCCTTGTATAGATATATTTTTAAAAATATGTATTTGTTAAAGCAGTGCAGGTCACAATGCAGCTGTGTCTACAATGGCTTGCATTTGACACCCAAGCTGCCAATATTGCATACCATACCACTGCCAGTGAGACTGGGGACTGAAGTGAAGTAATACAAAACAATTGCATGTATTTTGGAGATTAGTCATGATGAGAAGTTATTCCAATCACAGAAATACTGAAATCTTAGACTTTGTCTAATAAGTTGAATATTGCCCAGGGAGGTGATGGAGTCACAGACCCTGGGTGTATTTAAGGGTCGTTTGGTTGGTGATGCTTAGGGATATGGTTTAAGGTGAATCTTGTTGAGTAGGGTTGTAGGTTGGACTTGGTGATTCTGGGGGTCTTTTCCAACGTGGATGTTTCTGTGAAATAAGAGTTTAATTCATATACCTCTGTCTCTAACAGTAAATGATGATTTAATTATTTTCTATAGCACAAATTCACCTGAAGCAGGTGACAGCTGAAGGCATCACACTGCCGTTTAGACTCACCTTCCCAAAGCTGGCGGCGTTGACAGGTTGCGTGTCATTTTTCTCGCAGAAGTCCAAGTAATGCATGTAGAGAGCGCTTCGAGGGATGCAAACACCTTCTGCAATCTCATAGTTCTCCTCCAGCCTTGAAAAGAAAATATCAGAGAGAACTGCAAGTATGTTGGATGTCCTGTGTGTTAAATAGTATGCAAAGATGCATCAGGAACAGTGTGGCCAGTAGGACAAGGGAGGTTATTCTTCCCCTGTGCTCAACACTGGTCAGGCCACACCTTGAGTACTGTGTCCAGTTCTGGGCCCCTCAATTCAAGAGAGATGTTGAGGTGCTGGAACATGTCCAGAGAAGGGCAATGAAGCTGGTGAGAGGCCTGGAACACAAACTCTATGAGGAGAGGCTGAGGGAGCTGGGGTCGTTTAGCCTGGAGGAGGCTCGGAGGGGACCACATTGCTGTCTACAACTACCTGAAGGGAGACAGTAGCCAGGTGGGGCTTGGTCTCTCCTGCCAGGCAACCAGCAATAGAACAAGGGGACACAGTCTCAAGTTGTGCTGGGAGAAGTACAGGCTGGATGTTAGGAGGAAGTTCTTGACAGAGAGAGTGATTGGCATTGGAATGGGCTGCCCAGGGAGGTGGTGGAGTCACCGTCCCTGAGGGTGTTCAAGAAAAGGCTGGTTGAAGCATTTAGTACCATGGTCTAGTTGACTGGATAGGGCTGGGTGCTAGGTTGGACTGGATGATCTTGGAGGTCTCTTCCAACCTGTTTGATTTTATGATTCTATCTTCAAGGCCAAACCTTCTGGCTTCTGCTTGTCTACTTAATTTTCTCTGCTTTGTTCCTAAATGCTTCTTCCAATTCACTTTGATAACATCCAATTGCATCATTTGGTTCATATTTTTATATATACGAGTTTTCAGGCAAGTAAGGACCAGCAGATGGAAATTGGATTTTGGTCATGTTCCAAATTGTTATTTTTAGGAAAAAAATGCTAGTATTCTGTTACACCTGAAAAGCACCCTGCATTAAACAAATGTTTGTACAACTACAAAACAATAAGCATTCACTTAGGACAAGGTCATCTTTGATTTGCAACACTCTTTTCAGTCTGGTCCAGCTGTGCAATGCCTTACCTTGAGGAAGCAGATGTGGCTAGGGAAAGTTATTTGCAAATACTCAAGAGTGTGCACAAAATCACATCTGGATAATATTTTTTTGTTTTTGTTGAGGGACAAAGTGGGAAAAAAAAGAGTGTGTGATCTGAATACAAAGCTGAATAAAATAGTGAAATAAGGTTCTACCCCACCCTGCACAAACTAGTATTATTCCTTTACATCTGCAAACCACAACAAACAACTACAACATTTTAAATTATGCATCAAAGCTATGAATAGGCAAATGCTTCACCTTTAAACTGAAACTGGACTCATTATAAAACCATAAATTGGAATAAAAGCTTATTTGAAATGATGTTTTTATGATTGCTGATCTAATAAATTTCAATATAGACTTATCAAGATACACACCAAACTTTAAACCATAATTGGTCTTGTTGTCTGTGGTGTCACTTGTATGACAAGTATGTGTGCAGGTCTGCCTTGCTGGCTAGAAGGTGGTAGGTGCAACTTCATCATAAATGTATTAAAAAATTAATACATATTGCCAAAAGCTCAAATTCTACAGTAAATAAGCCCCTGTCATTTGAGAGCTGCAGAGCACCTTCCAGATATCTAGCTGCTCTCCTTCATGGCCTTTTTCAGGACCTACCAATCTTCCATTTCAGTTATCGTGATCATTTGTGACCGCAAACTATTTTAATAAGATATCCAGCTAGATGAATGGGAGCAGTTTGTATGGGCAAAATCTATTCTTCCTTGGTTTCTACAGAAATATCATCATGGCATCTTTCCTCAAATTCATGGTGCTTTAACAAAACCTCCTTTCAAAACCTGGAGAGTTCGTTTGTATACCATAGCTGCTAATTGGAATGTCAGCTTCCGTGACCAAGACAGGACAGAAAGAAAAGCAGTTAATTATTTCTGTTCATATCTGATGAATTTTTCTCTTTTTCTCCTCTCTTTCACAGAGAGTCATTAGTCTGACACTGAACAATGCTCCATTATACCTGAACTTTTTTTTTTAATGATCAAAACCTCTTCTTGCTCCACATCTTTTATTTTCCTGTCTTTTATTTAACAACTTTATCATATTTTGAATTCAGCTTCATTTTACAGTATTGTGGAAAGATAATGAACTCAATCTTCTACCTAACAAATCAGTATCAGAAATTATATATATATATAAAACATTTTTAATGTCCTAATAAAGCCACGTGAAACCCAGCAGTTCACAATGAGACCTTTTGTACCACTGCAATACAGCAATAAACCCCTTAATCCTTCCACAGGAATTACAATTTTATCTGTCTCTATTACTGTTTCCCTCTTTATACACTTACATACTTCTAGATTAAATGAGATTATCCCATAGCAGAGCCATGCCTGTAGTAGTTATTATAGACTTGTGTTTCACATATGAAGGCAACAGACCAACTGATGTTAACCATCCTCTTTTTTTTTTACTTCTTTTTACAAACACTGCAGAAAATAGAATAGTTTTTTTGACTTTAGCTTCACAATGTTGTTATTATTCAGAACACCTAAACTGTAACCCACCACTGCATGGAATAGGGTCTCTGTGGTTTGAGTAGTTCTGTCTGGAGAAGCAGACACACACATCTCAAAATGAGGTAAAGAAAATTTTTCACACTTGCTACTTGGTCAACCAGTTCACCAATTAAATAATCACGAACTTTTAAGAGCCAAGTGTTTACAAAGCTACAGCTTTACAGATACTAATGAACACAGGACAAGCACAGAATATTGGGTATTGGTTAAATTCAAGCTTATATAGTTTCCCAGTTATGATGTATTTGGCAGTAATGCTGCATTTACCAGACCTTTCACTTCATTTTCTGTCACCAATGACATGAAATAAAAACATCATTCCTGTTTCCAGGAAAGGGATATTTATCCAGGCTGACAGACATCCAGCCATGCCTCTTGGCACCTTCAGCTACTTCATCCTGCTTTGCATTTGTAGCCTTCAATGTACTTCACCTTTGAAGAGGTGTGAGTATTAAGGGTAGATCCCTCTGGGACTGCTGTCATTCAGTGTTTTCATCAAGGTGTCAAAGAAGAAATAAGTAATAGAGGTAATAGCAATGTGAACCATGTGACAAAATGTATGTATTTCCCTTATGTCTTGCTTCACTCTCCATACTATTTCCCTCCATTTTTTTCTTTGCTACTGACATTTCCTCTGTTTCTGTTCTCCATCACTCCCTTGTCTTCATTATCTGTAAATGCATCTAACAGTAAATATGTGACCAGTGTGGCAGACACCAGACACTGCAGACAACTGTGGTACTTCCATTTGATAAGTCAGGTACTTTACCCTGAAATCTGGTCAATGATTTACCTTTCCATTTCCACCACTTGAGTCTGGACTAGAGGTTCCTGTAAGAGGGTAGAACACGTGCTTACCCAAGGAACAATAAGGTAAATTTAGTCATTTCTCCTCCTTGTCTATGCAAAAACTTGGTTTGAGCTCTGAATAGGCAAAATTGTCAAACTTGTAAGGCTAAACCTACAGGAAGAGCTCAGTGCTGCATTTTTGTGGTGCTGACCACAGCAGCTTACTGACCTGTGGGTTTCCATGTGCCACCACAGTACACCTGATGCTCATGGGCCTGGTTTCCCAGCTTACTACTTTCATTTGTTTTGCTTACAGCTAATTGCAGCTTGTAATTTTATTCAGTATATCAAACCCATTAGCAGATTCTCCAGAAAATACTTGTTCAAAGCTGCAATACCCATGCTGCCGAGGATACAGAAACCACTAGAAAACTGTTCTGTGGTGGGAAACTTTCAGCTACAGATTTATTAATAAATGAGACAATCACATAATGTAGTTTGACACCAGCTATAGAAATTAAACTATAAAATTTCATTGCTTGCTGATCCTGCTCTTGTATTTCTGGGGGGGAAGGAAAAGTGAATGTAGGAAGTTGCAAATGCTCTGAAAGGGCTCCTCAATTCAAGAGAGATGTTGAGGTGCTGGAACATGTCCAGAGAAGGGCAACAAAGCTGGTGAAAGGCCTGGAACACAAACCCTATGAGGAGAGGCTGAGGGAGCTGGGGTTGTTTAGCCTGGAGAAGAGGAGGCTCAGGAGTGACCTCATTGCTGTCTACAACTACCTGAAGGGAGGTCGTAGCCAGGTGGGGGTTGGTCTCTTCTGCCAGACAATCAGCAACAGAACAAGGGGACACAGTCTCAAGTTGTGCTGGAGGAAGTATAGGCTGGATGTTAAGAGGAAGTTCTTGACAGAGAGAGTGATTTGCCATTGGAATGGGCTGCCCAGGGAGGTGGTGGAGTCACCATCCCTGAGGGTGTTCAAGAAAAGCCTGGATGAGGCACTTAGTGCCATGGTCTAATTGACTGGATAGGGCTGGGTGATAGGTTGGACTGGATGATCTTGGAGGTCTCTTCCAACCTGGTTGATTCTATGACTCAAAAGGGAGAATGTCTGCACTACTTATATTAATAAGAAAAATAAAACAACTGACAGGTAGTAAGTCACTACACTATCAAGAGAGAAAAGATGATGATGCAAGCAGCCTTTTTTTCAGAACCAAAATTCTAGGTTTCTGTTGCAAACACTGCTGAATGAGCATTAGCCTGCATGCTGCATTCCAGCAGGGCTCAATATCCCAGGAGTTTAGGGATTTACTGACCTTCATGACCAAGGAAGCTTGAAAGAATTTGGCAAAAGACTGTTTACAGTATTTGCAGGTTCTCTATTGGGAACAGTATCATTGGCGTGTTCTGATTGACTCTGACTTCTTGGCTACTGC
Organism: Tricholaema leucomelas; assembly: GCA_013400475.1. NCBI lineage: Eukaryota > Metazoa > Chordata > Aves > Piciformes > Lybiidae > Tricholaema lacrymosa > Tricholaema leucomelas. Next base: position 44,479 of record WAAF01004838.1, on the reverse strand, counting down.
ATTATTTGCTCCTGTGTGAAAAGACTCTTAACAGACTCTACTGCAAAATAAACACTGTTCTGGTTTTGGAACTGGTTAAGGTCTGCTTGCTATCTTATTTTAGCTAGATAGTTCTTTATTCTCCTGTTTCAGTTGTGTTGAAATTATGTGAGTGAATAATAGAAAATAATAAAATACCTCTATGACATTTCACTGTTTTAATATTTTTCACTTGATCTGTAGTCGCTCTGTATTCACTTTTCTTAACTTGGAAGAACTAAATGCCTTCATTTATATTTGCACATCTCTTTATTTGCACTGAAAGTGTCTGCGTGTTTCTGCAAAGCAAAACACTGAATACTTACAGGAACTTACTCTAAATCAGCCCACAGATCTCAGGGGGTTTAAAATCTAAAGTTTAACTGTTCAGCTTTAGAAAGCAAATAAAAATAAAAGAACCCAAATTTCTTTATGTGCATTTTACACAATTTCACTGGAAATGAAAAGGTAAAATTCATTGAATGAGTTCCTTGTTGTTCGGTTAAACCTCCCAAGAGACTGACGGAAGCAGAAAACCAATTTTGCTAACGTTTTGGTAAAAAGGCCACATTTTTTTTGCCAATAATCTTCTATTTTCATCCAGAAAACTAGGAGAAGTACTTACAGGTGAAGTAAAGACCTTTCTGTAAAAGACTTAAGCTAAAAAGTATGGTTTTTTCAGATAATCATGCTTTGAGGCTTCTCTGTACAGAACTCTGTTCTTACAGATACAAGTAACCTCCTGAAAGCTGCTTCATCAATTACAATATTAGAGGAGAGCTAAACCAGCGTTAAAAACCTAAGTTCAGGGAAAGGTCAAAAACAATCAAACTTCTGAGGCAATCAGACATATAAGTAACATTACAGGACGTGCAGCCTGAAATACTGCTATGAATCACAGTGAGCAGCAGTTGTCCATTTTTTAATAGCACAGCAAATTCACAAACTGTCCTCTCCCCATCCTCTCTTCATCTCTTTTTAATTACCCTTCTTTTTCCCCCCTCACTAAATTTTCAAGGAGATTGTTGGGAAACGAATCAAACATCAAACTCGTTCTCTCCTTTTATTGTCTTCTCTGTTAAATTACAGGGATCTCATTTCAGTAGCACAGTCAATAAAACTGAGCTTCATCGTACCTTGAAGCAAATACGAGTGAGAAAAAATTCTCAGTGCTAGTTTTTGTTCTGTAATAAACAATCACAACAAATCAGAAATCACCATCTGGAAAGGTGGCAAACAAGCTAAGCAGATCTTCTGAATTATATCAGAGGCTTCCTGCATTCAGGTCCCATAAGAGTAAGACATTTATTGAGAAATGCTGTCTAGGGTACCAATAAGCAGATTAAACATATACACTGGAAGTCTCTTTAGAACTGTGCAAGACGTCCAAGATCTCCATTGATTTGAACTGGAAAAAGGTGTAAGAAAAACACTAAGAGGTTTTTTTTGTTGGTTGGGTTTTAAAAAAGGCATCTTACCATTGCAACGTAGCTGGAGTTGAGTGTGGTTTTGATGCTCTATTATTTTCTTTTTCCTCATCTGTTAAGAAACAAACAAAAATGTCATTTTAGTGGGAATTGCTGAGATGTGAACGAACTGGTAAGGGGGAAAACGAAACAAAACCAAACCGAACAACAAACATTCTTAAGTGCCGAAGCTTTCTCAAAACACTGGCTACTTTGTGGAAACAAATAGTCGTGTTCCTTCAACTAGCATCGGTGTGTGCTGCACAGGGCAATAAACCTTGTAAACATCACTGATAAGAGAAGCAGGGCAGTGCATAGGAATAATGGCATTGGAAGGGATAAATTTACATGAAAAAGAAATGTAACTCTTAGACCTCAACATGGCAAGACATAAAAGCCATTTTCATCTGCTTTAACAGAACAGTTGCCTTAACCAGTTTTGTATTAGACGAGGCATTTAATCTACTGGGGTTCATCCACTGTTGTGATCCTAACATATGATGTATACTAAAATGTTTGAAAATTTACCAAGTTTCACACTGAACAAGAAAAACTCAATTTAAAAACATTCTGTAATTTACTTTATTCCTTTTCTTTTTTTTTTTTTTCTGATAGTATTCCACTCTGTTTCCAAGGTAACTCTCTGGTTCACCAACTTTCCAAAACAAAAGACTAATAAATAAGCTAATTGAAATAAAAGTCTTAAATTATTATATTCTTCCTATTTCAGGTTGCTTCTTTTAAATCAATTTGAAAGTATGAACAGAATAATTCACATTAAATTGTGATTTGTGAAGTACATAGAACATCCCTAGGTGAAAGCTGAAGTGAAGCATAATCAGCACCTCCTGAACAGTATCCTGTTGTATCAAATATGGTTTGATATTTTAACAACTTTGTCCCTAATGAAAGCATTAAGTGTGCAAAGCTTTGAAGCCTACAAAGCGAGGTAAACTGCTGCACCTATACACTTGAGCGTATCCAGAGAAGGGCGACGAGGCTGGTGAGAGGCCTCGAGCACAGCCCTACGAGGAGAGGCTGAGGGAGCTGGGATTGTTTAGCCTGGAGAAGAGGAGGCTCAGGGGGTGACCTTATTGCTGTCTACAACTACCTGAGGGGTGGGTGTAGCCAGGAGGAGGTTGCTCTCTTCTCTCAGGTGGCCAGCGCCAGAACGAGAGGGCACAGCCTCAGGCTGCGCCAGGGGAAGTTTAGGCTCGAGGTGAGGAGAAAGTTCTTCACTGAGAGAGTCATTGGCTACTGGAATGGGCTGCCCAGGGAGGTGGTGGAGTCGCCGTCCCTGGAGCTGTTCAAGGCAAGGTTGGACGTGGCACTTGGTGCCATGGTCTAGCCTTGAGCTCTGTGGTAACGGGTTGGACTTGATGATCTGTGAGGTCTCTTCCAACCTTGGTGATACTGTGATACCATGCAGCAAGTTTCATTTGTTGACACAATCAACTTTTAGAAGTGAGCCTTTAGGGTGCTGAACCTGAAGGGAGGTGAGCTATCTCATCTGAACATCAAACCCCACTGGGAGGTCTTTTGTGCAGTCTGTCCCAAGCACTGATGCACAGAAATAAAACCCCACTTGGGAAAGCACTGTCTTCAGCCCTCACGCCACGTATTTCTTCCATTACATATAGTGCAAGTTGTGTTAGCTGAACATCCTTTAGCCTGCAAGGCTGGTCCTCTGAAGGTCGGGAAAATTCAGATTTACAGTTAGCTGCAGACATTGCACAGCCTCTCTTCTGCATCTCCATAAGAATGGGCCTCTAATTATTGGACTGCACCTCCCTCCCTGCCTTTCAGAGCCTCGCTTTTATTCAGCACAGAGGACCAACATACACATTTCAAATCACTTTTAAATCGTGTTTTTCATTTGTTTTTCCTAAACAAATGGTCAGCATCCAACAAACCTTCAGCACACAGGGCCTGAATGCTGAGCGGCCAAGGCTGCTGCAAGCTGCTGACACTTCACAGCAGCCCCCGGCCAGGCAAGTGGCAGGACAAACAACTTCTCCATAGTGGGAGGAAGAGCTGTGCAGTATGGAATTAAACTTCTGGGTGGAAAAAATAGTCAGGGTCATCCCTTCTCAACATATTGAATGTTTTTTTCCCTCTTACTCTTAACTAGCAATGATTGACACCCAGAAATCTGATGACACAGATACCATAAAAATAGCTTGCATGACTTCAGTCTTGCCTGAGGTGAGGCTTGGGAAAGAGACAGCAGCCATATCTGTCCTGCTCTGTGGAGAAAAGAGCTTTCTGGGTTGAGATTCACAGTTTTCCAGGTGACAGGGGATGCAGGAGCCTGGATTGGAGATGCAAGAGCAGCTGCTGGGAAGGCAAGTGGGCCCTGATGTGAAAGGTCCCATAGTTGCCACAGAGGGGCAAAAGGCAGATTGCCTGGCCGGATCCCAGTCCAATCCTGCATCTTGCTGCATCTCCCTGCCCACGCAAGGCAAAATTAGGCAGCAGAGCTGGGAACAATGGACAGGAATTATGGCAGATCCTCAGGCTTGGGGCACAGAGGCTGCTGCAGCTGGCCTTTGCCTACCAAACCCAGTGGTTGCCCAGCGATGGCTTCCCAACAGTTCCTGAAGGTAAAAGTAGGAGGGAGATAGTGGCAAATGGTTCATCTTGGCCATGCATTGCACTTTCTTAATCAGTATTTCCTACATTAGTGCCCAAGCCTACTATCCACTAGTTTAAATTCGGTTATATAATTGGTTTCTACCTTGCTGGAAATTGCTAGGGGGGGACCCAAATTGGAAAAGCTGAAAGTCACCGATCTAAACAACTCCTCTTCTGACTGCGGCACAAAATCCTAAACCTCTGTGTGTGAAATCAAGATGTATTTTCAAGGTACCTGGTTAGCTGGGAAAGCTGCCACTCATCCCAAACAAAGCTCAGGACAGTTGCAAGCTTATCCAGTTGCAAGTAAAACTCTCAGCATGGAGACAGCCTTCAAATACCTACAAACTCAGGATTATCAAATTATCAACATACTAGAAAAATACTATTTCTTGACTCTCAGAGATATCAAAGGGCCTTTCTCTTCCTGAATGTCAAAGAAGTTTCTTTACTAACATCTCCATCTTTCTCCTTTAAAATTCTTATTTCAAAGCCACCAGAGCAGAATTCTGTTTGCATCTTGTACATGTATTTGTGCCTTTCCCTAAACTCTCAGTACTATCTAGATGATACTAAGTTCAGCTCAAGGGATTTCTTGCTTCTTGGAGCAAGACATGGAGATAATAGCAGTTATGAAAGCACCTCTTTAAGCATGTTGCCTTAGACTGAATAAGTGGAACAACTCAAAGCAAAAACACTGCATTAGTACATCTTTTTCTAAAATGCTGATGTTCATCACAACAGAAGTGGATTTAAAGCTCTGCTTTCCACTGTGGAGGTAATGGAAATGTGCTGTACTTTTCCAGCTGCCCACGTGTGTCTCAAAACCACTAAGGATCTAAGATTATTAGTAGCTTTATGTGGATAAAATCCTTCCCTTAGCTCAGGTAACTTTACACTTTTCAGACGAATAGCCTCTTTCTGTGTGTCCCCTGCAGACCAGGATCTGACTGTTCTCAAAAGTGATTTGCCCTAGCTAAAATTAAGCATCATTAAGAAGCTACTTTATCTCTTACCTGCATGTACCCATAAATAAGGTTAATGGTCATTAGCATGTATTCCACGCTTTTAAAGCAGTGACATTTTTTTACACCCTCAAACCTCTTCAGTCACATGGGCTTTCTGCAGTAAAGGCTAAGAGAGTAAAGAACTGAGCCAGCAGTGTGCTCTTGCGGCCCAGAGGGCCAACCAGATCCTGGGCTGCTTCAGGAGAAGTGTGGCCAGCAGGTTGAGGGAGGTGATTCTCCCCCTCTACTCTGCTCTGCTGAGACCCCACCTGGAGTACTGCATCCAGTTCTACAGCCCCTATTACAGGAGGGATGTGGATGTGCTGGAGTGTGTCCAGAGAAGGGCCATGAGGATGATCAGAGGGTTGGAGCACCTCTGCTATGAGGACAGACTGAAAGAGTTGAGGCTGTTCAGTCTAGAGAAGAGGAGGCTTGAGGTGACCTTCTTGTGGCCTTCCAGTATCTGAAGGGGGCCTGCAAAAAATCTGGGGAGGCACCTTTTAGGCTATCAGGTGGCAACAGGACTGGGGGAATGGAGCAAAGCTGGAGGTGAGGAGATTCAGACTGGATGTGCGGAGGAAGTTGTTCAACATGAGAGTGGTGAGAGGCTGGAATGGGTTGCCCAGGGAGGTGGTTGAGGCCCCATCCCTGGAGGTGTTTAAGGCCAGGCTGGATGAGGCTGTGGGCAGCCTGATCTAGGGTAGGGTGTCCCTGCCCATGGCAGGGAGGTTGGAACTAGATGATCCTTGTGGTCCCTTCCAACCCTGACTGATTCTACGATTCTAACCTGGGAGGATCATTCTAATTCAGTAGATATGATTTTAAAATAAACGTCCTAAGGAAAAACTCAATGAAATCATGCAGCTTTTTTTCCTGATGGAAGAATAAGAGGTATAAAACCAAACAGAACAAAACCCCCACCACTAACAACTGGATAAATCTTTCATTTCATGCAGTTTGAACACTGCTGTGGAAGTGCAAAAAGCAGTCTGAATCTATTATCTCATATGAACTGTCTATACATTCACATTTCTAAATTTGGGAAAGCAAACTTTCCACTTCATTGGGTAACAGACTCCTTCCCCATGGAACTGAAGTTCAAACTCATAATCCTTGAATTGTATTCTTCTAGACTCCTATTTCAATTGAGTGAGCCTGGCTCAATGCACAGTACACAGAACATACTGTAGAGCTGTTTGCTTTGGGTTTTTTGTTATTATCAGATATCAGGTTGTACCATTCCCTTTTGAATCTTTTGGCTAAAATGTAGAGTATGGAAGTGGTGAAAGGAAAAAAATGTTTTTAAAAACCTGGAAACCGAAACACAATTTGTCTGTAAATACTATATTAGAGTGTAAAAGCTGTGTTTTGGGACATGTCATAAAAGATTCTTAAAGGGTAAGAACTGCCTCGAGAAGCAGTGAGACCATGGGAATCCACAGCTAGGAGTCATTGATTCCCCTCACAGTGTAATGCACATTCAAGAGGCCGGAAGGTATCTGGATGAGAACAGGAGATTGCAAAGGGCCCCTTGCCCTGAAGTATGGTTCTGTAGCATACAGCAGCTATAGAAAAGAAGACCAACAACATTATTAGTCTTGTCCTAAAACCCTATGAACTGTATCCAGGAAAAAATAGTTGCAAGACCAAGCATGATCCCAAGTAAGAATATTATTGGTTCACAGTGCAAATAGTCATAGTATCATTGGATACAAGGGCAAACCAAAACAAAAGCAACAACACTAAACCCACATTTTCTATGGTAGACTCCAGCTAAAAGCTACCTAATGTGTTTAGAGACAAAAAATAACTAGTCTGAAGAAAGATGGATGACATCTTTTGGCTGCAAATGACTACTGGAGCACCGCTGACAACAGCAATTTGACCACCCTTCTAAAGAATTCAAACTGGGTTAGGTAGGTTTTCTCAAAACCTTTTGTCTCCTGCTGTTTGTAAATGCATAACAGGGGCTGGACAAAGAGTGACACAATGGTTTGGAAATTTCTCTGTTGGTGTGTGGGCACCAATAGAGAAACATCAGAAAGAACTGAAGCACTGGAAAGGAGCACATAGCACAATGATTCCTAAGGTGAAGCTTCTACTTTTTTCTAGATTTCACAGATTATTTGTCTTCTTAGTGATCAACCAGTAGCTTCTTTTTCTTTCTTACATGTTCCTCTTCACCCTCTCCCTTCTTCTTCCTTACCCCTCCAAAACAAGTAGGACTTTCCAGGTAGATTAATTCTCTTATCTGCACCACAAAAGCGTATGGGACGAACTGCCTATTTAGAAGGAAGCTAGATGAAATCTACTCTTACTCTCAACTGGGTGTCCATTGTGTCTTCTGCACACAAATTGTGGGATAAATTTATGTATTTATCAGTTTTAAATTTGCCGCCTTTTGTTACTTGCCCCTTAATTCCTGTGCCAGAAAACAGAATGAGCAACCATCCGATCTTCTCCATGCCACTGTGTGAAATACCTGCACTTTCTAACTTGTGCAGATCTGCTTCTTACTGTCCCTAAGCATGTGGAAGTTTTCTCCTGTTCACAATTAAACTGAAGGCACTCAAACTACTGCTAGTTCTATGTAGGGTAGCAGATCTAGAACAGAATACAGAAGACAGCTGTGTTGGTTTGAGGCTAATTGTAATATTTCAATGAGAAGAATAAGATTATAAGCTTTGAAAAGGAAACAGTGGTGATGTCTACTTCACTCCTAGGTTCACTGAGGCATATAAAAACAAGGACACAAAAATAGATAAGACAGTGTCTCTATCTGTCAGAGTCGGTGCCTGTGTTGTCTCCCTGGGCTTTTGCAGCTGTGTAACTCAACTAATCATTGTGCTTCTAACCCCCCCTTGCTGATCCCTCAAACTCACCANTCACAAGAGTGGGGGGGTGGGTAACTCCCAAACCATCACATCAAGTTAATAATTATGACATAATTTTGGGGGGGGTAATATAGACTAGTGGTAGTCCATAATTACCTTGATGGTGCTGCCTTAAACTGTGAGTCTAAGGAAAAGATCACTTAAGTCAATAGAGTTGAATTCTGACCCTCTTAAGAGAATCTGAAGTCACATCTCATTCATTACAGATTCTTTCCATCATTTTCTCAGTAGCATCAGTCTGAAACGAATTTCATGTCTCATAGGTTGTCATTAAATGCAAATCAATGAGCAGATGCTTTTTAGTTTTCCACTACAACCTTATTTTAGAAGATAAACTAATTTTCAGTTCCTTCATTTTTGAAAACAAACAAAACCTTGTCCAAGTTTTATTAGCTGTGTTTTAAGGATTCTTATCTACTCTTTTTCACTAGGGAGTAGTGAATAAATAAGATGTTTCTAACATTTCCTTTGTCCTTCGGAAGAGACGTTGTCTCAAAAGAGATCCCTGGATAAATAAGAGTAGGGTCTCAATACAGCAAATTTCATGATGCACTAAAATGTGGCTGGAGGACATATCCTTTTAACTGTGACATCAAAACAGAACAGCTCACTTAAAATGGAAAAAAACCCAACAAAACAAACAAAAAAACTCACAATATAAGTGGGACATTCAACAACTAAGAAGCTATTAAAAATACATTTTTTTTTCCCCAAATTTATCAATATGATAAAAATGTGATCCTTTTTTGAATTAAAGAACTCAATCTGCGTTAACATACTGTAACCTAAACTAACATATGGGGCCCAGGGAGGAAAACTAAAGTGAAGAGTATTTTGTTTTATGCAAATTAAGTATAATAGAAATTGCACAGGCAAAAGTAATAGAAATTGCATTAGGAAAATTGAATGGTAAATGAATATTTGTCTTATATTTTGAAAATAAACAGATTATTTTAAGCTACTTTGGAGTATTTCTCATTACCTATTGTTTAAAATCAGATATAGTATTACTATATGAGTTTTAAAAAAATAAATTCTACTAGATTTATGATTGTTTCCTCTCTATGACTAAAAAGGAAACAATATCATACTTTAATATGTGATTGCTTTAAAAAATCTGATTTTTTTTTTTTTTTAGCTCCTAAAGATTTTACATGCATGATTTGATACAGCAATATTGATAAAACAGCACAATTTTTCCTGTATCTTAACCACATGGTGTTGGGCAGTGAAAAGCAAACCAGATGGTTTTGCTCAGCTAATACCAACAGCACATTTGAGAGGTCACCCAAACTTTATTCAGTGACAGCGAAATTCTTCTGGTTATTTTCAATAATAGATAGTAATATTACTTCCTTTTAAATGATGCATAATAGCAAATATTCCAGAAAATAAATAAATAAAACTATTGGATGTGTCAAGTGAATTCAATCTTCAAACTACACAGCGATAAAAACATTTCCAAGAGGTAGCAACTTATATAGCAGGAAATTAACACTCAGACACGTTCACATTCATTTTAAATGAACAAGTTACTTACTTTCATCGTTAGAAACATTCCCCAGAGAGGTGTGACTGGAGTAACGTTTGTTTTCACTTTCATTGAGACATCGTTCAATCCAACTCTCTGCAAAAGAACAAAGATCCTCTTTTTTGTTTGTTTGCCTTTGCATTAAAAAGTAGCATATAAAACTAAATGAAGTGCCAGTTGTCAACAAATGTGTTCTGTAGCGTTTGTGTTAAAACATGCCCAGTCTGACAATACTTAGCAAGAAAATCCTTTCTTGTTTTCAAATTTAGCTGTTGCTTTTTTAGTTTCTTTTTTTTGTGTGTGTGGTTTAAGCAACAGAGGCTGTTTTCCAAATAGAGGATATGCTTTCTGCTCCTCATTATACCATACATGAAAAAAAAAAGTCATCTAATGTGGGCAAATGAAACATAAATTGCATTAAATTCTGAATCTCAGTGTGGCAAAGACTTATATACTCATTTCCACTGGTTTTGACAGAGCTGCTAATGTGTGTAAAATCAATCATTCACATGAGTTTTTGTTACAGTGGGGCTCAAACTGTACTTTCTGAAGCCAAATCCTACTATCCCATTCGCGTTGGTGGAGTTTCCAGCCCTACCAAGGTCTCTTCCATGCAGATATTACTGAGTTAGGGGGCACTGAACTACTCGGACCTCTGTCACTTCACAGTGCATACTCAGCCTCTCCTGTCTTTTCCCATTGCCAGTTTATTCCCACCAGACAGATGAGGTACAGTGTTACATTGATTTGGCTCTGCTACTCTTTCTGGAAGCTGTAACATACATCCCCTGACAACTTTGGAGAATATATCAGGCTCAGCAGAATTTAATGTTAGGGGGCTTCAGGGCAAAAGTTGCACCTTCCTGTGTGTTTCCTTGGACAAACTATAAAATACAAGTCCTTGGATTTGCCTGGAGTTCCTAGACATAGCAACAATAAACTGACCTCCCTCATAAGATTGTTTTCCAAGAACCTGTATGTAAACAGAAGTGAACTTATGCCTACAGAGCTTCCTATGGTCAAAGAAAGAAAAGGAAGGGATAGGTAGGAAGGCTGCAAGGTAACCCCACAAATTATTACAGGAAACAAACACACCGAGTCAAGAGATGCACAAGAAATAAGGGGAAACAGATCTCACTGTCAGCAAACTGCCAGAGCCAGAAACACCTTCAAAGACATGGAAATGGCTGCAGATTCCTTTCCATAAGCTACTCCCCAGACACATCAGGCTACCAGCACAGCGCAGGCAGCTGTCTGCCAGCCAGAGAAAGCCCATCATAGCAGCAGACTTGAAGGAAAAGCAGCAGCCCAACGGCTTGGGAAAGCTGCCCTCTGGTTTAGAAAAGGCAAAAGTTGGTATAACTTACTTCAGCACTAGATGCCAAAAAAATAAATATACAAATAGTCATGGCCAAACAGATCCTGCTTTTTAAACCCAGGCAGATACATAAACTTGAGTGTATTGTTCTGCACATGCAGTCCCCACTGCCAGGCAAAGAAAAGGGCAACAGCATACACATCAGACTACAGAATAGGCCTGCTGAGACCCCTTCGGAACTGGTTTCCAGTCTCTGCCACAAGTCTCCAGGCACTGCTGCTTTGTGTGCTTCTGGTTTTCAGGCACTGTACAAGAGGTTGTAACAGCTCCATGCCAGTTCCCTCCTTCTGCCTATTTGCCCATGTATTCACAGCAGGAACATGCGACAGAGCTACCTTCATTGATGTGAGGAAGTCCCTGTGTGTGTCTTCCTCAGGTACCATCAACTTGCCCTATGTCTACAAAGGCTCATGACCATGCTGCCTGCTCCTTTGAGGTACTTCTCTGAAAATCAACCAACAAAACAACTCTTGTTGTCCATGGATTTTTCAGGGTACTCCTTCAAATTCAATGTGGCCTTGTACAAAAATCACTCTAAAGTTGCCGACACTGATATGTAAAACTTGCCAGCAAGACCCATGCTGCCTGATCAGCTCCTGCTCCCTTACAGACCCACAAGCCTGTGGTGACTAACTTCAAGGCTTTCCCTCTTCACACTGCTCAGCTGCATCGAGTAGGGGGGTACCACCTGCTTGTCTAAAGGCCAACACGACAATATGGCTGCTTCATGCCAAATTACTTTTACCAACCTAAAACTGAGCTACTAGCATCTCCCTTCTCCTGTTTTAATACTGTGATCTGAGGAACAGCAGCTTGGACCCTCACAGATCACTATGAGGTGAAGAGAAACTTGCTGGCAAGGATAACATCACAGAGAGGTGCAAGAAGCTTTGAGAAAGATTACCCTTCCTCCTCCTCCTCTTTTCAGCACACAGCCGTGGCTGTATATAATTCCCTTGGCTCTGAGCCCAGCTGCAGGGAGTAAAAGCAAAGACGGCTGCCATTAGCGCCAAGGAGAGACTGATGCCCAACTCTGCCCTTTCTTTCCCTCCCAGCACCAAGAGCTGGGAAGCTGAGAAGCATCCTCTTCCCTCGGCAGCAGGGAACTGGCAGCAGCCATCTTTAGTCACGTTCCCTGCCTAAAGTAGTAGGTTAAAAAACTTTTCAAGTGTCACTCAATAACAATTTTCCACCATCCTTGTTTGTGCACTGTCTCTTCTAGCTGTTCATGTAACGTACTCCTTTTCCATTGGCAAAGCAAGTTACAAATTCTCTATAAACACTGCAAGATATAAATTCTCTGGAGTAGGTGCAGTCACTGTTTAATTATGTGCTGCAGCTCCTTAGGTTCTGAATCACCCTAGTTCAGCTCACTCAGCCTGAGTCTGGCTTTGTCTTTGTGGCCTTGCATTTAAATAGCTGGTAGAAATTCTTCAAGCCTGAAAAGATACACGACCTGTCTGGCACAAAAGAATGAAAAAAACTAACTCTTTTGAGCTAAAGTGTCAGAGAGTTTACAGCAAATTATTTGGCAGATGACAAAATGTGGCAATACTAACTAGTTAAAGACTATGTTACCTTATAAACTAACTGATACAAGTGTAAATAAATACTCTCATAAATACCTTCACTTACTAAGTAGATTATCTGTCTATAAAGAAGAAAAGTGTTTATAAAACTTTTATCTCCCAATATTAATAAGCCTGATTTCAGTTATTAAAAAAAAAAAAAATCATGCTTTTGCTGAAATTTAAAATATCCCCTCCAGGAGCCTGCAGACCTCAGATATAATAGCACCTGCCTGAAAAAAACAGCAAAACCAAGGGAAAAACAAATGAAGGAAAAAAAAAAACAAACACCCAAACCCAACCAAACAAAAGAATAATCTAAGAAAAAGGCAAAGCAAACAAAATGAAAAGGCCAAACTAAATCAGACTTTCAGAAGTTCTTTTAGAGTTACTACCATTAGATCCTGCTCCAGCACAACAAACCCACTAGGCAGAGCCCTGTACACATCTCATGACCTCTTGTCTTTATGAGACACAGGTGTACAATCAGGATGAAGTGAGGCCTGTCCCAGGCAGTCCAGCTGCAGAGCCTTGTGGCTACCTCCTGGTGTCACTAGGCTGAGACTTCATCACTTGTTCCCAAGACCGACATCAATTGCACTACAGCACTTCTCTAGACAAGCACTGAAGCACATAGTATGGAAGGTTTTGCATGATTAAAACCTAAATGATTGTGCTTATAATTCACAAAATTCTCACAGAAAGGATTTCACATCAGGAGTCGTCACAAAATAATGGAGAGTTCAGGTGGTGATTAAGCAGAAGTACATACCAGACCTGATAACAATGATCACAGTATCACAGTATCACCAAGGTTGGAAGAGACCTTACAGATCATCAAGTCCAACCCTTTACCACAGAGCTCAAGGCTAGACCATGGCACCAAGTGCCACGTCCAACCTTGCCTTGAACAGCTCCAGGGACGGCGACTCCACCACCTCCCTGGGCAGCCCATTCCAGTGTCCAATGACTCTCTCAGTGAAGAATCATTAACACAACATGGATAAACCTCAGATTTCTAGTATGAAGTGCTTGTGAGAGTAAAAGAAAATGCATCCTGTCTCATACAGGATGTAGTTTTACCCAGTGCATTTTCAGACAGATTTTTAATCATTTCCTCTCCCTACTCTCTGGGACTTCATAGAATCGACCAGGTTGGAAGAGAACTCCAAGATCATCCAGTCCAACCTATCACCCAGCCCTGTCCAGTCAACTAGACCATGGCACTAAGTGCCTCATCCAGGCTTTTCCTGAACACCTTCAGGGATGGTGACTCCACCACCTCCCTGGGCAGCCCATTCCAATGCCAATCACTCTCTCTGTGAAGAACTTCCTCCTAACATCCAGCCTATACTTCCCCTGGCACAACTTGAGACTGTGTCCCCTTGTCCTGTTGCTGATTGTCTGGCAGAAGAGACCAACCCCCACCCAGCTACAACCTCCCTTCAGGTAGTAGTAGACAGCAATGAGGTCACCCCTGAGCCTCCTCTTCTCCAGGCTAAACACCCCAGCTCCCTCAGCCTCTTCTCATAGGGTTTGTGCTCTAGGCTTTTCACCAGCTTCTTCACATCTCAAGTCCCAACATAATGTACCTTCAGTTACACCGGCAGAGTGGCTCGAGCAAGGATCAGCACTAGCCAAAAATAACCCAACCAAAATAAATAGAATAATGAGTATCTAGTAGTAATATGCTGCATAGTCAGATACAGATGTCTGAAATGTGAATCAGTACAGGAACCACCGCAACCCTATTAGCAAAGCATGCAAATAAGGAATATTACACAGCATTTCACAGATGCACCTCTAAATACTATATCAACTATTTAAGTTCACAAAGGTTGTAAGTGAATTGTAACGAAGCAAACACTCCACGTGTCAGCCTTACAGCTTCTGTTATGCTGTTTTCTATACCACTGAATACATTGTGTCCTCTGCAAGATTCCAGCATGATGGGAAAAACATGGCTATTCAAATTACCACCACTGCTCCAGGGTCAGTTTTCTGACAGAAACATTTACTATGGCAGAAACAAGAAATATACATTGTTCCAAATGATGTGCTGAGAGATAGACTAAAGATAACCATGGAACTCCTTCTAGCCCTCATTTGCCTCTTCACCTTTTGATTCTAATCTTGCCGAGACTGGCATATCTACTGAATATCAGTCATGATAGTACTCCTCTTCCATTGAATGTGCCCACCACAATTTCAACAACTGAAGTTTAACCTGAGCTTGCTTTCAAAAGTTGGCAGAACAGAGCCCTGCATGACTTCCCCCTGCCCCCACCAAGACTCTCCTCTTCACACTGACAAGCATATTTTCATTTGTATCGTACCTCAAACACTGAGATGAGAAGGCAGGCCAGAGTCTTCCAAAACAGAGGCAAATGTCTGAGAGCTGCGCAGAGACATGAGCTTTCATGAGCTCCCAGGAAAGAGAAGCATGAACTACTTTTTAAATGTATCTTTGATTGATTACTTTGACATGTTATCTCCTTCAAAAGGAAAGGCTTGCTCCTGGAAGACTTTTGAAAGTTTTCTCCCTACAGAGCTTCAGTTGAGATGAGAGAACTCAGAAGAGATACCTGCATATTGCCAGTACATTTAATGAGATAATTACTCCCTGCATTCATTGCTCTCACATGTGCATGGTCACAAGAGCTGTGTGAGAGCCACCTGGGCTCCACTCTGCACAGAATAAGAGGAGATGTGCCTTATCATGGCCTGAAGTAGGTTCTGCAGTTGCTGTCCTGCCAGGAAGGGTAAGAGTTGCCCCAGCATTAGTAGAACCAGTAATGACAGCCTCTTCTTGCCTTTGAAAGCCATCATGTCCTGTTGGGCATGCAAGCTGGATAGCAAAAGCAGACAAAAAGTTTGCTCCTGCACATGTGAGAGGTGATTGTACTCAAAACTGCTGGCTGCAGCCCATGGGCACATGTGTGCATCATGAAGGAGGATTAAGAGATTTTACAGGCAAAATGAAAGTCTGTGGTCACCTGCTCTGCATTTTGCCTCACCTCAGTACCCTACAGCAGTACTGGTGGTTCTAGTTTTCCCCACTCGTGCCATATTCTCTGATCTGGATGTGCTGGTACCACTGGTGTAACTGTGAATCACTGCTTTTCTGAAATTGTATGAGAGGAGAATCCCCATGTCCTAGAAAGACAGTCAAAGCTTTTCATAATCACAATATCAGTTTGTAGTCACTATATGCTTTTCTTCACCACAGCCCTACCAGTGGGGGATTGCTCAGAAATTCCTCTCACACAACTTCAGCTCTAGATTGGCCCAAAGACTTCAAATTTTAAAGCAGTTTCCCAACAAGAATGACAATTTACTTAGTGAGATGCACATGAACCAGCATTTCTTCCACAGAAGATTACCTATCCATGAAATAGAGCTCTACCTCTGGAATAAGAATCAGAGATTTGCCAGAGCTGAAACTAGTACCTAAACCATGTACCAGCGTGGATGGTGCAACTACAACAACTCCTTATTTTTATTCACAACTGCTCTTGTAATTTTTTCCGTGGGGTCTCAAGGCAGATGTAGAAAAAACAGTAAGCAACTGTGGGAAAAGATACACAAAATATAGATAATAGGCAATAGATAATAAAGGGAACAACAAGTAAATTTTAGTGGGAAAACAAATATTGAAAAGTGATGACAGGCAATTTTACAGTCCCTGTGACAGAGAAGGAACTCCTGTCATGCATATGGAGTCTTAGCACCCCTCTGAGTTATTCGCTTTTTGTTCTCAGAGGGAAGAGTTACTCATCTCTTCCTGCAGTATCTCTTTGCCAAGTGTCTCAGTACTGAGCTGGCCAGCATTACTGCCTAGCTGCTCATCTGATGTGTTAGTTCAAGAGAAAGTGGTCACAGAAAGCAGAATTGGCAGGTAAAATAAGTACCTTTGAAGCTCAGGAAGCTTACTGAAAAGTCATGGACCTCTCATTTCAAGTTTGATAGCCCAAGGCACTAGCCAGATATTGTATCTACTACCAAATTTTGCCGTGGAGTTGATGGGTTTGGTTTGGGTTTGTTTTTTAAGGGAAACCATCACTGCTCTGACAGGTTCTTTTGTTGTCCTTCTCAGAATAAATGCTGAGATCTGTGTGATCCATTGAAGGTTTTCTCTGCAGAGCTTGTCTTGCAGAACATGGTCTGAGACATGCTGCCACCCAATGCCACCGCTCAACAGACCCTCTGTTCATGCTGTCTGTGTGACACCATTGCTGCAGACACAGACCTCTACAGCTGATAAATTCACAGTGACTGGATCTATTTGGACTATCCCTTAGTGTGCTGCAAACTTAATTTCTAACTGCCATATGAATGAAAGTAAAGCAAAAGAATGAGCCAGAACATTTAATATTTTCACTGGTGCAAGTAAAAACTGTATCTTGTAACACATGAATGTCTTAGTTCAATTAGCCATACCAACTTAGAAGACAATTGACAAGGACAATCCCTTAAAAGCAAAAGAGATTACCTCTTTCTCTCATGGGTAATGACTGGGAGATAAACCTGAAGTTTAACCCTCAAGCTACTAAAAGCCTGCTCTACTACCTGCTGCATGTAACACCTGCTCTGACTAGAAGCAGAGGATTCATGTTCTGAATCTCCCACACACCTTGCAATACAGCACTGCTGGTTACAGGTACATTTGCCACCTGAGGAGTGTAATGCTGCTGGAGTGCTGCAAGGGCTGCTGACAGCAGCACGTTCAAAGTGTTTCAAGAAATACACTGTCTGAAAACACATGCCTGTAATGAGACAGGACTTGCCAGCTGCTGCTCCCATCAAAGACGTTCAACTTACCAAAACCAACTAAAATGAAGAAAGACAGGTTATTAGGGACAGCTAATTACACACTGGGTTTGGGGTTTTTTTTCCAATTTAGGCCTTCACAGGTGATGTAGTCTCCCTCCTCTCCATTATCAAATGAAACATTTATGAGACCATATCAAGGCCACCATCCAACTGCTGTTCTCTCTGATCCATCCATCACAAAATAGCTCCTATTTGACCATCACAGGGGACCTGCCACACAGAGCTTAGGTTTGTTCCTCACTGCCTAGTTCAGTGCCACTGCTGGCAAGTTGCATATCCTTCAGTCAGTGCATGTGAGCTATCAAGAACATCTTCAGGCTCCACAGGAAATCATGCCAGTGTCCTCTTTGGTCCTGCATGGCCATCTTCTGTTCTTCCAAGAGACCTGCTCCTCGGGGATGACAGTGACACATGGCCTTGGTGCAGATGGTAGAGCCACTACACTGACATGCTGCCAGATACCTTGGTGCTTCGTTTGCTAATCTAACTTTTTGTTTTGTCTCCAACAGGGGGAAATGTCAGGCACTCTTGATGCAGTCCTTTCTTTTGTTCTCATTTCTTGGCATATCATTGTTTTGGAACTATTTCAGGGTTAATGGACGTTGGTCTAGGGCATTTACAAGATGCTGGCAGGAATGTTTTTGTCCTTTTTTCTTTGACTCATGATTCTGGTGAAGTATCATCATAAGAATAGAGAATTACTGTTGAATCTGTGAAAGCTCTTGTTTTGTTTAGCTAGGTCCTTCCTTCTAGTACTGATTTTCTGTTAACCCATTTGATAACCTGTATTTACAAATTGGCATCTTGTGTTTAAATTGATATAATGAACAGCACCATTGACCATCACCTTTTAATTTGCCTAGAATACTTTGGTAGGATAAATGGCATTTATGAGATGTTCCTTTCTTTTTACTCCATATACTATGCAGAAATTCATCTGAATGTGATATTTCAGTTGAAGTACTCTGTCAAAAATATTCCTCATTAAGAAGCTGAAAATGTAGACCAAGCACGCACTGGAGTCCTAGAATACAAGGTTTCTCTGTATATTGACTCTGGTATTTAGGGCAGGCTCCGACCTGCATCTGACAGGACTTCAAAGTCCTGTCCATTCTCTTCTCTGGAATTTTGTGTCATACTGCTACAACATTTCAAACTCAGTATGGAAAATACTCTCCCAGTCACACACTTCTCTCACGTTGTTTTAAAAACTAAGTTTCAACAGACTACTAAATACCCACTTGGCTTTTGCCACATCAAGGCCGTTCCTGATTTAACAGGGAAGAGAACCTTACCTGTTTCAATTTCAGCTGACCACTCCTCCCTTTCATATGGGGTTATTTAAGCGACTATCACAGGCATCACAATTCACCTCTCCCAGGGCACTTAACTTACATGGGTGTGCAACGTGCAGGCAATCTTTTCATCAGCAGGATAACCACATGTATCACATGCTTTCCAAGAGCCAGCTCCACATACAGCAGAGCACACTCTTATGCTTCTACAACATGATGTGTTATAGATAGTCCTTCAGAATATGCTGTCTGAACCAATGTAAATGCTATTTTTGTCTCATATTTAGCTGCAAAGTTTTCTTCCAAGGAAATGCAAACATGTCCCTTGATTATTGCCAGTCCTAGGCCTCGAGCATTTGAATCCAATTGTGAGGCATCTCTGCCCACAGTGGGCAGGTTGGAGTAGATGATTTCTGAGGTCTCTTCCAAGCTGAGTCATTCTATGATTCTGTTCTCTCCTAGAATAACAGATAGCCTCTTGATGCCTCCTGTGGATCACATTTTATTACCTTCTTGTGCTATAAAAGTAATGTGAGGCACACTCGAGAGCTCATATGAGGAGGACCTCCACTTCTGGATACCTATCACAACATTTCTTATACTCCTACAGCAGTCTCCATTCCCAGCTCATGGACTCTCAGCTCACAGTCCCTCAGCTCACCAGTGTGCATGAGAGGACACGGTGTCCTCAAATCTTTAACTCAGCTCTGCTTCACCAGTGCACAAGACTGGAGTTATTTAGCTCCATTCTGGGGCTCAGCAAGAGAAAGGATTTGCACCAAGTATCTCCTTGCCTCTGGAGCTAGTGAATCCAACAGACAGACCAACTTGACACAGAAACAGTAGTACATCAGTAAGACAGGCCCACAAAAGTGACAAAATGAAAAGATGTGACATGGGTGGGGTTCAGGGAAGTAAGAGAAAATGGGGAAAAAAAGGCTGGTTGCTGGAAAGGAGGTGAAAAGTGAAAGGAGAAAAAAAAACCAAAACAAAAGAATGAGTAACAAAGAAATGGCTGTAATCAAAAATAAAGCATATGAGGAAAGAGTAACTATAGAGAAGAGATTTAAAAATCAGAAGGAAGAGGTCAGCTCTGAATTAATAGGGCCATAGTAAATATGTCTCATCAGAAGCAGCATCCAGTTAGGCAGACTGAAAGAAGAAGAGAAACAAACAAACAACAAACCAGACAAATACATGCAAAGAAAAGTCATGTTAAGATGTAACCGCTTGACTGAAGAAGAGTGTGCACCAAAGGAAAGAGAGACTGTATTTATTCAAATGGTGGCTACTTTTCCTCAATTTATGTACATCTATTCCAAACCTAACAGTTGCTCTTGCTCACCACTGGTAAAGGATGCAGCCATTCCATTGCTCACAGCCATAGTTAGGAGAAAATACAGCACTAACAAAAGAAACAGATTTCTTTCAGGTGTCAACACGCACCCAGAAAATATCTGCTTACCAAAACTAGCAGAGTAGACATCAATGAGTCATCATAACATACTCCCACAAGGACTGGGACCTATCAGAACTAATCTGTGTATACAGAGCAAGCATTTCTTGCCATTAATTTCATAGCCGTGTGTGCCTGATGAAAAGTCTTCTTCCAGTCCTGATATGCCTAGACTGACAAACTCATAAACTTGTATGATTTACTCCCTTCCACACAGCCTTTGCCCTCATCTTAGAGAGCACTATGAAAGTAGACCAGTGCTTTTAAAAGTAGGAGCCTGGCTTTTCTGAGAAGCCTCCAGTCTCCTCTGAACAATATGCAAAGCAAACTCAGGGAGGGAACATGAGAAAAAAGAGAAGTCTTCTTTCCTCCTCCTTCTTTTCTTGCCTAAGACTCACCAAAACAAGAGTCTAGTATTGAATATTCAGCACTGAACACTAACTGCTCAATAGACAGTCTGTTTGCAGAGCTCAAAGTGGAAATGACCCAGCAAGGAGGAGAGGTGAACACACTGCTCCATCCATGTGATTAAACTGCTCTGTAAATGCAGTCCTCCCCAGTTTTTCCCCACCTCGTGTACAATGGAAGCCATTTGCTACCCCTACCACAACTCATTTAAAGAAAACTGTTTGCGTTAGAGGGGCCTCCGCACCAGCATTGTCCCCATGACTCTCTGTTCAGGAGAGGAATGTGAGATCCAACATTGGGAAACCTGCACTAGCCACTCAATCTGACCAGCAGGATCTGTTATTGCCATCACTTGGGAGGAAGGAAGGAAGATCAGGGAGCAGTTTTCAGAGGAGCAGAGCACCCTGCTGGGTGTCTCAGCTCTCAGCTTGCAAAAGACACAGTAAATCTCACCCGGCAGCTGCCTTCTACCACAGACCTCAGAGGACAGGTCTCTAAGTGCTCCTTCTCTGAGTTGGTGCATTATAGCATCACACAGGGATCATCCAGGAGGCCCAGCTGGGCTGTGGGCTGGTGTGCAAACACAACACAACCCTTAGCAAATGTGTCACTTGCACACAGCCCCTCATATGGCCAAACTTCCCACGATAACTAAAATATATCTCGTGCTACCCTTGACCACAAGGGCCCAGAAGAAGCAGCCTTTTGCAGACACAAGGTGCATGTTGCAGAACTGTTCTTCTCAGCTGTGAAGTCCTGATCTGGCTCTCATGCCATGTCTGTCTCAGTGGGAACTCTATCTCACACACAGTATGAGTACAGCTCCTTTTTTTCCTGACCCTGGGGTATTAAGCATATTAGCCAGCAAATCTCTGACCTGCTTGGCCAGACCTGACATACAGAGACCTGGAGCTGAAGGGCCGTGCTGAGGGGCTGGTGAGGCTCAGGAAAGAAGTCCATTCCCTGCTGCCACCGCATAAGCCCATGCACCCAGGGAACACCCATTACAACAGAAGGCATCTTGTCACAGGAGTGCATGCTGCTGCTGCTGCACCCTGACACACAGCACTTCTGGAGCAGGACTTTGCTTCAACATTTGCTGGCACTGTCTTTTTAGTGTCTATCAAGTGATTGTCACTTTAAGAGCTAGCCAGGAATTTTTGTTTCCCACTGTTGCTTAAAACATGTAGACAGCCAGAAAGGATTTTACTTTCATCTGAGTGCTGGAGACAGGAACAACCAAGACCAGGGTACCCGCAAGCTATGCTGCAAAAGCCAAGAGCATTAAATACTCATTTGCTGAACTAGGACATCCTGCCACATGTTCATGGTTAAACTGAATGTCACATGAGGTGGGAACCCCACAAGACAGGCTGCTGAGGATTTTTTTCCCCTTTGAAGGTTAAGATTTCATCTAATTTCCACAACCATCCATGAATTTTAATCCACAAATAGCCTGTTTCTACCATATCCTAGAATATTAGCAAACAGCCTCTCCTGCTTGTCCTATGAAACACAGTCTTTTGGTTTTGGTCTTTCGCAGCAGGTAGCACTTTTGTTATAGGGTGATAGGAAATGTTGTGGGTTTTATAAAGGATGTCCTGTGAGGTCTTCTGAATTATGTGTGCATTGCTGGCACCATGATTTGACTCCAGGATACAGGAGGTTCTTCCCAGTACTGGGTGACTGCTCAAGATCCCATTTATGACTTGGGCTCTCCCTGGATCTGCAGCTGAAGTTTTATCACTTCCAAAAAATAGTTTAGCAATTGATAGGATTCTATGAGGCAAGGGGAAAAAAAAGTTAACCCACCTGTCATTGCATATAGCCCTATCTGCATTTTCCCCTACATGTGGCTTTTCTCACCACTTGGAAGTTTTCCTTGCCATTGCATTTCTGCTGTTTTATTGTTTGACAAGTTTAGCACAAGCAAGACCTGAATTTACAGATCTACACAAGAACAGAAAATTCATGCCTATTTTGTTGACTTAGAGGTCTCACTTGCAAAGTTTTATCTGCTTGTGAGACATTTTTCACATGAGTTCTGCCCAACTTAACACCACTGTCTACCTTAACTCTTGCTTTAAGTAGCCAAACAAGTGCAAATGGCGACATTAAAGAAATCAAGATAGTCTGATAGCATTATTCTAAGGAGTGAAAGCTGAAAAAGGCAAGGAGAAGGTGAACAACAAGTAGTTTATTTCTAGCCACGGTATTCTTAAAAAACAAAACTAAAAACCCCACAGACCAGTAATTTCTAACACTCCGAACTTGTAGTCCTTACTTCCAGGCAAAACTGTATTTTTTTTCTAGATACAATCTCAGCAAGCAAATCAAAAGCCCTAGAGGAGACGATTCAGTGTTTCTAAGTGTGTGAGTCTAAGCCGTGGGGTTCTTGAGCAGGAAAGATCCAGCAGGAAGTTTGTCAGACTGATGAGCACAGCAACAGACTACAACAAGCCCAGAAAATCAGTGAAATCTCAGTATATATTCCCAGCCTGCTGTTCTGAAATGAATACCTCTAATTGCCAAGGTTCTGAGTTTTAGGGAATTGTTAATTCAGAGAATGTTCCAGGTATCTAAAATGCTTTGTTTACCATAATATTTGGAATCCTGCTCAGGATAAGATGCTAATTAATGGTGAATTAGCTGTGAATCAGCCCCTTGGTTTTTGTAATAAATTTCCTCTCAGAGAAATTAAATTCACTTACCAATAAAAGAAAACAAAAAGTGCTTAACTGTAGCTGAAGTGAAGGAAATGAGACAGCGCTGAGCACCACATTTCAGTCTTGAGGCAATTTAAGCTGCAAATGAACTTTTTTTTCTTCCTTACTGGGTGCAGCGAGAGCCAAGCCTCTATTTAACCCTCTCCCCTTTTCCTGATTTCAGATTTATCAGAAAGGGAATAATGGTCCAAAGTATTTAATACAATTCTTATTTATATATAGGGAATGAAACTGCAGCTCTTGCTGCAAACCAGAAAGACTTTGCTGTTGACCTGAAGTGCAATGTCTAACACTGGGCACTATTTTGTATCTAATAAACTACTCTTGCCACAAATCTCCTGAGAGAAAACAAACATAAATGAAGACAGGCCAGGACTGCTAGTTATGCATGTAAAATAGCTGCAATTAAGTTATTACACATTCCCAGCCACTGGAAAGGGTCATTACAAGCTACCCCTAGGCACCTGCCCTCTCTGAGGCACACCCATGGGCTTCAACAGGTGGAGCCGACACCACAGGATCAGGACCCATCTTCCACAGCAAATTGTATCACAGTTTTACATACTCACAGAAGATCTCTGATATGTATGTACTATTCTACAGGACCTAAAATACATGTATGAAGGTTTCTAGCACAGACATATTAAAAAAAACCTGTGCAGACTTCCATGGACTTAGTCATCACCATGTACCCTTCCTTCCTGGGCTTGTTATCTATAGGATCATTCAGCCATCAAACATCCTTTATGCCAACCATCTTCCTAACTAGAATGTTAGCAATCAAAACCCCTCTGCTGCTGGGGCGCTGGGCTCCAGCAGAGTTGGACTGTCCAGGGTATTCATTTTCAGACACAATAACACAAATAGAAAACCCAGCACAGATGCAGGGAAACAGGCGAGTGGGTGAACTCAGAAAATTCGCAAACCTCAGTGCTCATAAAATTGTGAGCTGGTTGTTTGGACTGGAATGTCACATCAAGTAGCCCCAAAGAACTGACCTTATATTTGTATTAGTTACATGGCAGCCCACTGCTGCTCTAAAGGAATGGTTATGCTCCATTGATTCCTGGCTATATTTAAGGCCACCTCTTCAAAAGTCTTCATCTGAAGAGGCAATAATGTTTCACCACTGCATGGATTTCAGTGAGCGCATGATTTTGTCTTTTCGTTATGACCCAATTCTCCGTATAGAAACTGTATCCCGAGAGATGCACATCCTTATGGCTGTCCTAGCTTGCAAACTACTTGCAAATTAAGACAGAAAAGTATGAAAGTGTTTACATTCGGAGATGCTGCAGATTTTTACAGCTATGCTAGCCTTCTTCCTTGTCTGCATGCTCTCTGCACCAGTGATTGAAAACCAGCCTCATTTTCTCAAAGCAAACAATGATCCTCATGGAACCAGTGTACTGTACTGCTGTGTATCTGTGGGACAGCTCTAACAGCATCACAAATGTCAGCACAAAATGGTTTCTTCTAAGTGTGAGAAGATCTGCTTGATAGATATGTAGTAAAAATGCAGCTCCAACAGACCAACTGAAGCTACAAGGTTTCTTTACAGGCTTACAGAAAACAGAACTTGTATCTGTCTAAATCCAAAGTTCCTTCTTTAATAAGAGTTTTACCCAAATTCAGCCTTGAGGATTGCAAACTCTAAACTGTAATTAAAATATATAAAATATTTTTATGGCTATTCTCACACCAAAGCTTATTTTTTTTATTTGGTTTGGGAGTTTCAGGGGAGGGGAGGGGGAAGGGCGGAAAGGGGGTGTTGTTCTTTTATTCCCACCCTCCATCCTTTTAGGGACCTTTTCCTTACTGCAGGTAAATAGTACATTGTAAAGCAGCAAAAAAATCACAATTCCCCCTTCTCAAGTATTTTAGAACTAACTTATTAACAGACAAATAGATAGTAAAATAATACTTGTCTCTGAGTCATATTTAGAAGATGAACTTTTTCTAAGTTCAAGGTAAGTTTAATCGATTTATAACCCCCTAAAAAAAAAAATCCCTACAGATTTTGCAAAGCTATTAAACCTCCCTCAGGAATGAAGACCTGATCCTGTGTTGGGACTTTCACTTGGATTCCAGTTCTGCTGCTGCTGAAAGCAGAGGGAGTTACCAAGGATCAGAGCCTACTGCGCAAACATTGTCTGCAGGAACTCCACAGCCAGCAGGAAAGAAAACATTTCTCTTGGCTTTGGGGTTTTTTTTTTGGTTGTTCCATTTCTTTCATATGTGAAATCTCATAAGATATGAAATGACATAAGACAAATATTCAGATTCAATCATATAAAGGATCAGTGGTATTTCTTTTACATGTCCCTATCATATCAAATTTAGGATTCAAAAGAATCATTGGATCATCTTAACTGCTCAGCAGGTAAGAGCCTTTATAAAAATGAATCTTGGAACAGTAAAGAACTTTTTTTATTTACTGGAACAAAAATAAATCACATTTTTGCTTGAGTATGAAAAGTACTCCAGCAAAGTAAGAAAACAAAACCAAAACCAATACCAAGCTTCTATTTATCTATTAATAAATTATGTTGCAATAAGCAAAGCAAACAGCAAAATCATCAGCAAAATTGACAGCTCATTTGGAGCATGACTGAGACCTAGGATCACACAGTTCAGCATCATACATATATTCTGAAATGTCACGACTACTTTCCCATGTAGCACTCAAGTATTTATTATCAATATTGGCAATTTCATTAACTGAACCTGGATGTGAAAGCCATTAATTCTTCTCACCAGTGCTTATATGTTAGACTCTTTTTAAACGGCAAGCTCTTAGGAAAGGTCACCCGCCACTGCCACAGCACAGAATATAGACCAAAATCTGGATGCCACCACAATGTGCTCGGTTCACACACTGAAACCTGCTTTTTGTGGTTCACACAAACTGCTTTAAGGGCCTAATTCCAGCATTCTTGACAATACTGAAAGGCTTTCTGCGCATTTAAATGGGGTTTGAATCAGCTCCTAATGTTCAGCATCATGCTCTAAAGTTCTCATACGCCTAGCACTTTGAAACCCGTGAAGTTTCTGCCTGGGTCCGATTCTGAAGCAACGAGGGATGTTTATCGAATCATGCAGAAACGTTGCACTCGAAGAAAGCGCCTCTGCTTCCTTCATCCCCTGCTCCCTGAAGCGGTGCGGCAGGGAGGTCTCCTAGGGGATGGGGAGGACAGCAAACCCCCGGGACATCTGTGCCGTCCTACATCCTCCGAAAGCCCAGTGGGGGATCCTGCTTAGAGAGGCCCCGTGGAGGTGGCAGGGGATGCCGGGAATCGGGGCGCTCCCACCCCGCGGGGTGCCAACCTGCGGTATCGCCGGGCGCTACATCCCTGCCCGGGGGTACCCCACCACCGACAGCGCCTCGCACTCACCGTGTCGGTGTCACTAGGGGGGGCTGCGGCTGTTGAAACGGGTTATCTCTTGCAAAGTCTCCTACCCCCTCCCTAGCCGCCCTCCCAGGCTCCCCGGTGCTGCCCCTGAGAACACCGCCCTCCCTCGGGCCTCGGGGGGCTCTGCTGGGGTGGAGACGGAGTCCCGGTGCAGCAGTCCCCGGCTCCCGTCAGGCTGTGGACACGGAGATGTCAGGGACTGTGGGGCGAGAGCCTGGGTGAACACAGGGCAAGTGCCGGCGGGCGCGCTCCTGCGAGCCCCCCAAATGAGGCACGGTGCCTTTGGGCGACCATTTCGAGGCGGAAGGACGAGATGCTGTGGTGACTGCAAGTTTTTCCGGCAGCTCTGGGCCCGGCTCGGGACAGTTCAGGAACGATGGAGTTAACGGCAGCGGCAAAACGGTGCGAGGAAAGATGCCGCCAAACCTCCAAAGAAGGTCGTGTGCCCGTCCGCGCCTTCCCGATTGCGGGCCGAGCCCCGCCGTGCAGCGGGAGACCCCCGAGAGCAGCTTCCCGGTGCTCCCGTTAGACTGCTCCGTGGCCAGGCCGGGCCGTCGGGGCCTGGCGCTGTCGGTGTCCTGCCAGTGCTGTTTGTCAACCTGGCCCTTGGGCCTTGAGATAAGGGGGGGTTTCAGGCCCCTAGACGGCTAGAAATCGATTTAGGTTTGGTGACGGTCCCTATGGGTCACTGCCCACGTTGGAGGAATATGGGCTGAAATCAGTGGAAGTTCACAGCACTGCTGGGGCAAAGAAACTAACTGCTCCGTTGTCTTACAATTAGATCAGTAGGTGATCCCCTTCCCCTCCCTGCCGCTATTTTAGAGGAAAACTGGTAAGGAGACATTNAAGCCATATTTTTCCACAATGCAGAAGGATCTTTACATAACAACTAAAACTCAGGAGAAAAGCTAATTGGATTAAGTCCTCTGAAAGGGAGGTTAAGGTGTCTGAATGAAACAACTGCAAAGCTCCACTTTTCTTGCCATCTGTTTAGCAAGACTAAAGTGTTTTCTGATTAATATTATCTTAATCATGCTGCCATTTATTATAACCATACTGAATTTAAGGAACGAATAGTATGGAGGTTCACCTCGAAGACGGACACTTTTGAAGACAGGGATGCTTTGATTTGCTTTGGTTTTGTTTTGTTTTTCTCTCCCTAAACACCCATTACTCTCGACAACGAGAAGTTCCCAGCAGTGCCCTTAACTGCGTCTCGGCAGTGCCAGCGGACACAAGTGCAACTTTCTTTTACATCCTAGTAACTCCTACATGCTCCCTATCCTAAACACAACGATTCCTTTCCCGACAACCACTTTCTCCCCGAAACAGCTCCCCCACATTTTATCCCGGGGACCCAACAGCAAAAATTGCCAAAATCCGGCTGTTCTCGCTGGTTGCCTACGAGGAGCTGAGCCTGCCTGGTGAGCCGGGAATGCGGCAGGCGCAGCCGAGCAGGGCTGGGAAGTCTCCTTTTCCCTTCTTTCTTTTTTATTTTTCTTTCGATCACTTGTGGGTTTGGGTTGTGTTTTGTTTTTTGTGGTTGGGTTTTTCTGGTTGGTTGGTTGGTTGGTTGTTTTTTATGCCCTTCGGACCGCGTTGGGGGCGAGGGATGGGAAAGACCTTGGCGGGCTCGGGGGGGTGGGAAACTAAGAGGCTCCGAGGCCAGAGCTGCCCTGTTTTGCCGCCCCTTGCCTCATCCCTGTTCGCACCACCTACACCAGCATGGCACTGGGAGACCCCAGAAGAGCCGGGAGGGAGCCGCGGGGCACCCGGGGGAGAGCCAGGACGCAGCCCGCTGCGGCCGTCGGGGAAGAGCAAGAGGCACCCGATCCTGCTACGGGCTCTAGCGGCACCGGGGCAGCCCGGGTATCCGCTTCCTGGCCACCGCGCCGATCATTGCGGGCAGGCGGGGCGGTCACAGCCGGCATAGTGACTGCAGAAGCAGACGCAGCAGGTCAGCGAGGGAGCTATTCCCGGCCTGTGTCCTGCCTAACCTGCGAGATGTCCGCCTTGGAAACGCCTGGTCAGGGCGTGAGAAAGGACTGAGAGGAGAAGGTGTTTTCCGGTGTTAACAAAATAAAGTAAAATCCCAAAGTTGTCGTGCCGGCTGCCTGCCCTGGCTGCATGCGGGCGCGCTGGAGCTGCGCTCAGGACCGAGTACGGCTGGTGGAAACAGGGCTTCGTAGGGCGGGGGGGGAGCACGGGCACGGTCGGCGGGAGAGCCAAAGGGAAGAGGTCGTGGTTTCGAAAGGCTGCCGGCTGACAGCGGCGGAGGAAAGACCTCGGCCTGGGCCCTGCCCCCGGGAAAAGCCGGTGCCCTGCCTCCTCGTGTTCTCTGCTACCGCCCCTGGGCCCGACCCCGAGGCAGAGGCCGCCGTCGGATATCAGGGCGCGGGCTGCGACCCCTGGGCCGAACGGCCCCTCTGCTGCGCTCGTACTCCCTCGCCTCCCGACGGGGCTTTTCCTCGCCTGCGGTTCTCTCTGGTGGGACTGAACCCGCCCGTCTGCTGTCCGGTTTCCGGACCGGCGAAATCATCGTTTGGGGGTGCTGAGAGAGAGACCCAGCCTGGACTTCCTCAAACTCCCTCCCCATCGCAGCGGCCCCGACTCTGTCTGCGAGACAAGAAGATCTTGGTGCGGGGATCGCCTTAGCTCACCAACTGTCTTCCCTTGTAAACCTCATTTTGTTGCCCCTCTTAAATAAGGGCTCCGCTCAAACCTAAGAGAGTGCCTAAAACTAGAAGCGGAGAGGAAGCTAGATTGCCGGCCCGCAGCCTTTGGAGCAGAAAATAAGTATTTTCTCTTTAAAGAAAAAAGAAAAAAAAAAAAAAAAGCCAAACAAACAACCAAACAACTCCCCAGCCCTCTGCTCCGTCGTATCCGCAAGTACAACCCAGGAGCGGGAGCTCCCCCACCGCAGCCTGTAGCCCGCTTCCCGCACACGCCCGGGCTCATTTGCCTGCGAGGCCGGTAAGGCGGGCGCACCCCCCCCCGCCCCCCGCGCCGCTGCCGCCCGCTCTGCCCCCGCCGCCACGGTCAAGTTGTAAAGTCCTCCCTGGCGTGCGAGAGGAGCCCGCTCCCTGTGGGGGGGACACCACTTACCTGTGGAGTCCATATCGGGTTCCTCCAGCAACCCGCAATGCATGCTCTTCCCATGGACGGGACGGGAGCCCCAAGGTCCCGGGGTGTGGAGAGCCCCTATCTCAGAGATGCGCGGGGGAGNGTGGGGAGGGAGGACAGAGGCAGATAGTTGAGGGCGGGGTGGGGGGGTTAGCGCGGGAGAGAGAGACACTCCGTAATCCAGCAGGGCAAAGCCAGACCCGTCAAAATGTTTGCGGATGTTTCATGGGAAAAAGCATCATTTTATAGAAGCCCTGATGGGAGAAATGTCATTGATAGGCCAGCCAGCCTGATGAATGGCTGCTACTCAGATGGGGATGTGGCAAGGCTCAATGTGAAGCCCATTGTGATGCTGTTTTGAATAAGAAAAGCTTTCCTCCAAAAAGGGGGGCCTTAGATCTACGCAATCCCAACACTTCGACTTCCCTCTTCCATTAGAGCATTAGAAACGTTTTTCTTATTTAAAGTTCCAGCGGCCTTTCCACTCCTCCCTTCCCTCCCCCAGCCCCCACACAAGGTCCTTGGCTCATTACAGCTCGAGATCAAAATTGGCTTAGATCTTCAAACGGGCAGTAGGTTTGGGGTTGTGCTCTTTGGGGCTGCCGGGTGTGCGTGCAGCGCCGCCGAGCTCCCCTCCTCCTCCTCCTGGTGGGCTCTGGGTTGGGATCCTTCGCGGGCACATGATACTGGAAGCTGCACAGCTTCCCAAATACCTTGTAAGCTTAGTTTATTGGGGAAAATAAACACGCACACACAAAAAAACACCAGGGGAGATGTGCGTGGGTAGGGGAGGGTGAGGAATGAGAGAAGTTGCCAGTGTCTCGGCGAAGGGTACTTTCGTTGTAGATCAGCGGCGAGGACTCCCGTGAGTCTCCCCGTGGCCCCGGGGAGCGAGGGCATGGCCGGGTGGGGGCCGCCCCGCCACCGGCCTGACTGCTGGCGGAGAGCGGCTAGCCCGGAGAGCTTTCCGTGGGACTGGGGAAAAGCAGCGGGGTAGGAGATCCCGATGGCCAAGGGAAATCAAGAATCAAATGGGTGGGTTTTCAAACTAATATACCCTTCCATCTTTAGCCCGAGGACGCGAGGATCCCTTTTCGGGTTAGCACGTTGAGGAGGGAGAGCGGGGCAGGACGAAGGCTGGAAAAAGTTGCTTATTCTGCATGCGGTTGTATGTGCTGGAAGTGGAAGTAAAAGTGCAAAGCTAGGGCTCTGATAAAAGTGGCTGGTTTAGGGAAGGAAAAGCTGTGATTAGAATATGAATAGAACTCCAGGAGAGGAAGAGAAAGGGGGATTATAGCTGAATTACTTTGACCATGGACAGAGCCAACGTTTCTCCCCCCCCTCCCCTCCCTACATCCAGACTACTCCCCCTTCCCTCTCCCTTTCGGCGAGGGAAAAAAAAAACCACCAACATCCAGAAAACCAACCAGCAAAACAAGCAGTGAGGTTGCTAAAAAGGAAATCCAGCGCTTGGCAGTAGCTTCGCACCCCCAAACGGGGCGACAGCGGGGAAGGAGGCAGCGGGAGAGACTGTGGTGCCCACCGCACACCTTAGGCCCTGCTCGACGGTGCTGCCGGGCGGGGGAGACTAGTGCGAACCTCCCCAGCCTCAGTTTTTACACGGAGAATCAAGTGTGCCTGAAGAAGAGGCCGGTAAAGATAATACTGGGGAGAGAAGAGTGGGAAAAGTGAGTCTGCGGGACGGAGGCAACGACGGAAAAGCACTGGAGGTCGCGGCAGGGAAGCCTGCCCGCCCGCTGCGGGACGTGCCCGGCGAAGCGAAAGCAATGCGCGGGGAGGCTGGCACTTCTCCCTCAACCCACCCGTCCTACCAAAAAGCAACCACAGTCAAAGCAAGGGCTGCTCTTTCCGCCAGCACTCACAGCTTTCCCACTGGGGAAGCCTGATCTCTTTCTGCCATCCACCTTCCGTGTGCTGCCGGGCTGGCTCGGCTCTCCGCGGCTCTGCACTGGAGCCCCGACGGGGCGGGCACAATCTGCCTTGTAGCTACTGCCCGTCCTCTTAATGGCGTTCCCCGCGGCTCCTGCTCCCGACGGCCTCCGCCCCAGATCCGCTCATGCCCGCCCCGGCCTTCTCCGTCCGCGCCTCCTTGGGCCTCCTCCCTTGCGGCGGTACAGCCTGCCGTCAGCCCCGCTGGGCAAGATCATCTACAACGCCAAATGTCCCTAGGGAGCCCTGAGGCGATGTGTGTGACTGTCGCTGCCAAACTTGGGTCACCTCCTCCCCTTTTTCAGGATATTTTTTCCTTCCCTTTTTCTCTCAGGTTTTACTGTGGCATGGTGTGAACCCTTTGGGGAGCCCACGAAGTGAGGGGCCTTTGGGGCCTTCCTGCCCTATTTCAGGGTAGGATGGAAGAAGAAGCCCTGCAACAACACAAGGGACATGCCAACCTTGAGCAGGGCTCGTATCAGGAGGATTTTGGAATCTGGGCTAACTTTAAAAAAAGGGAAAGGTCAGCCTGTCTGTAGGCAGGGAGGGTACCTGGTGTCTGAATGGCTTCCAACAGTGACCAGGCCCTGCACCTGGCTTTACCCTTGGCAGCCCCATTGAGGAAGCCAAGGCACCCCGTCTGAGGCAAATGCCATCCCATGGGCACTCATTCACGCTCCCGTGTGAGGGCAGGTTGTGACCCACATTAGGCTGTGGGCAGGAGGGCAATGGCAGGAAGGCAATGGCAGGAAGAGAGATGACTTCTGCAGGTGCTGAAGACCCACACTGGCAGCTGCTGCATCTCCATCACAGGCACTCTCTGTTTGTGGAACTTTGGTCTTCACCATTTTAAAGCTTCAGGGAGCTGCTTCCGTGTTGTGGATTTCTCAGAGATAAGCAAAACAGAAATACAGGATGTGTGAATGTAGGGTTAGCCTTAGCAGGTTGTAGAGGATGGGATTTCAAGCAGCTTGGGTATCTAGAAACTTGGGCTCCTCTGACACCATGCAAAGGTATACAGTCTCTATAGGTCATGGTGCCTGGGCAGGATCATCATCAGAACTTCTGTTAGACTAGAGGTTGCAATCTGCTTACTCTCTGCTATTCCAGAGCAGTTCTTGCCCTCACATTATTCCGGAATAAGTCAATGCTGCTGTCTTCTTGCTTACCTAGTTCCCCATTCAGTATGTCAGACCTCCCTGTCATACTTCCTTAGCCTAGTAATTGTTACTTGTTTGGGTTTTGCTTGCCTTTTATAAAAGCATCTTGTACTTCTGGATTTGTCTGAAAGTGTGTATCATCTCACCTCGTGCTGCAGGCTGGCAGTTTATGAATGGAAGCACGAGCTACGGGCCCTTTTTTTTTTTCCCTTCCAGTATGTAGAGGTTGCAGGATTTCATCTGATACAGAGTAAAGAGCAGGTCTCAGAAAGGGTGCAAGATCTACACAACAAAGTAAGCAGTATAACCCTACACTGCATCAGGTGATTTTTAGTGGACAGTGCTATCATGAAAGGTCCATCATCTTTACTCAAGAAAGGCTACAAACCTGTGCTGGTGCAGGAAGAAAAGAGCAAGGTCACCAAACAAAGAGAAGGCATATTCCAGACTGCATCTATGCTGCTGAACAACTGCATACGAAGCTGTCACATGCTTTTAGTGATTGACTGGTGATGAGTTTCTTTTGATGGCTTAGCAAAGCATAGGCAGAGTGGAGTATAGTAGTTCATATTAACTTACCACCCAGAAATCTGAGCTCTTTCAAAACATGTTTCTATGAGTGTCTCCCACTCTGCAGTTTATTGTGCTGATTGGCTGTCCCACACAAACTTTGCTTGCCATAAACAGCTCCTTATGCTGGTACTTGACTCTAAACATCAGTACTTAGGCTCCACAACAAACATTTCGGTGGTAAAGACCAATAACAGCTTTTTCAACAGAAGAAAATTGTTGGCACAGAGACAAAAATGCATAATTTTTTATCTATTCATTCATCTGGAATATCTGAGACGACTTTAGGCTGATGTTCTAGATAAGTTTTCCCATAGACTGTCAGGGAAAAAGACCTGCATTCTTTTTAGGAAGGAGTCACATAAAATAGTTGTCTCAATACTAGAGATCTGAGCTCAGTGACCCAGGGGATCCTTTTGGATCCAATGTCTGTCCAGACATGTGCCACTCTGTTATTTTATCAGTGGTTGTTCTGAGGGCTTCCATATTTTCTTACTTCCCTTCTCTCAGAATGAACCCATAGTGCTGTCCAACCTCCTTCACAGCTCTATTTCTTCCTTTCTGCTATCTTCATCTAGCAGACAAATTCCATGGAAGAAACAGATCAGGATCTTGTACTGCCTTGCTGTCCTGGTCTTGCTGGATCAGAATACTAGCCCAGCCATGGTCTGCAAGCCCTTAGCAGCTCTAAGTTAGCCAGGGCACCTGACCCAGGATGGCTCACAGGTGTATCTCATGCCATAAACCACACTCATTATAACAGAGGAAGGTTGCTGAAGAGGAGGTCCCTCCTGATCCTGCTCCTTCTCTCTCTTCTCCTGCTTCTCTCCACCCTTAGAGGGGCTTAACATTCTGCCCCTGAAGACTGCCTTCCTGCTTATTGTGGCTACTGTATATTTGCTAGGGTGAGTATATCTCTGTATACTTTATATTTGCACTGGTATTAGCTTGGCTATTTCATAGAATCAACCAGGTTGGAAGAGATCTCCAAGATCATCATTAAGTCTATTTTCATTTTCAACCCATGGGTGTTCTCCCCTTTTCCCAGACCCCCTTATCTGCTGAGGAGGGGTCACTGGATGATGGAGCAACTGCTAGAGTTTAGCCCCAGATACAGGCTAAATGTAGACACTTTCCTTTCTCACTTAGTCATCTTTATTACTGCAACAGGAAATGTTCACTTTATTTTACATATATTAACACCTCTGAGGAAGCTATACATATAGGTGAAGGACAGGATATAGAGTAAGCTGAAAGGTGACTTCTGGAATCAATGTTGTGTATGTGTTTGAGGAGGCTGATGCTGACAGATGCAAGAACTGGAAGAAGAAGATCAAAAGGCTTCCTAGGTAAATATGTGCACGAATTCCTTCAAAAGGCTTTAATTGACACAAGCACTGGGACAAAGTGGCTAAGGCAGGCACAGATGCAGGTATCTGGGAGAAAACGAGCAGAAGAGCTGAGGCATGAAAATGATGGATTGCACATGCACCAGGCAGGGGGTACCTTCCTTTTAGTTTGAAAGAAAAGTAACATGAATTGCAGCTGGCTTGCTGTAGCTGTAGACTTGTCTGAAGCAAAGTTTTGTGAAAGGTAAGCATAGGTCACCCTTGAATGATCTTTCTTATGAATGCTCATGAAAGGAATTTTGCTCACCTCCAGTTCACGGAGAAGTGCAGTGCCAGTGTTGTCAAAAGGAATCAGTGAAAACATCTTTTTCACATTGGTCAACTTCATCTGCACAAAGGAAGGGTAGTCTGCACACCTCTGGGTACTCACAGGAGTCTAGAAGAGCTCCTGCCCACAAAGCTGCTGTCCAGAACACTTGGCCTAGTAGGCTTTTGCTGACTGGAGTATGAGAAAAAGGCAAGCAGTCATCAGTCTCTAGGCTTACACCAGATTTAACTGGCTTTTGTTGTGTGTGGCTGGTACTAGTTATCAGAGGATTTGTACTGTGTGCTGGAAGACAAGCCAGCCCTAAAAGCTATTATAGACAGCACACAGAAAAGATCTATTCCAGACTGCATCTAAGCTGCCCAACAGCTAGATGTGAAGCTGTCATATCCTTTTAGATGACCAACTGATAATGAGTTTCTTTTGATCTGTCTGGAGCACAGAGAATTACCTTCAGTGCCTGCCTCTGACTGGCAGAATGAGGGCTGAATGCAGAGTTTAAGTTTCCTGTTCACAAGGAGTTTGGGGAAAACCTGAACTTTCTAATAATGAAGTAATTCCCTTTATTAGAATACAATTTTATAGATATGAAAAAATAGAACCTCACTGTTTAGCATACTGATTTATGTTCTTAAATTTTGAGTTATTTTTCTGTTTGCAGTGGTTTAAGTCTGAATGGACAATAACTACCATGTACCATCTGGAATGGTAAAGCATGTGCATAGGTCAAGTAGCTCCCCAAAATTCATGCTAATGCAAGACAAAGGCTTTAGCAGCAGGGAATTGCTTTTGATTTGGAACTAACATGCTGTTGATACACTGACTAGGAGAAGGGGATAAAGACAAGCACAATGAAGTTACTGGATAAAATATGTGGTCATTGGAACCATCTCAGAGGCATTTGCCTTGGGGAATATACAAATAAAGGGGCAACTATAATTAGGAGAAATATAGGGGTTTGGTTGTTTTTGTTTTTATTTTGGTGGGGTTTTGTTTGTTGGTTTGGGTTTTGTCCATTTGGGTTTTTTGGTTTGTTTTTAATTTTTCCCAAAAAGCTTGCAAGCTGCAAAGAGCAACAGGCTGCTCACAAGCTTGGAAGGATTTTTTTTGGAAGGTGGAATGAAGATCCATTCATAGAGAAGCAAACAAATTTTTGTTGTTGATTTGAGACAGGAATAAAGCCATAGAAGCAACTTTAAAAAAAAAAAAATCCCTGCAAAAAAAACCCTTCTATTTGCTCTCGCCTGGGTTTGGAGAATTTAACTGAGAGTTTGGATGTTCTGGGATGTACTTTCACACACACAGAAAACAGAGGGGATAGATTTGCCTCCTGCATCCATATACTGAGTTATTGCTGAGAGGCAAGACTGATCTGCTGGCTGATTCATAGAGTCTTTGATACCTGGGAGAGTCTGACTGGGGCCACATATAAAGGGCAGAGTACGGTTGACAAAGTAGCTCATCCTTATTCCAGTGCCTCTCTACCCCTTCCCAAAGAACTCCCTGAATGAAACTGCTGAGTCCAGGATGAGATGGGAAAGTTTTTGTGAGAAGGATGGAGCAAAGTAAGAACTTGGGTTCAAACATGCTCAAGTTTCTAGCAGCATCTAGGTCTAAAATATGGATCCATTTTCTGGGCTTCTGAGCCTTAGACACAGAAACTGGAATCCAGATCTTCACCGTGCCTTGCACACGTTAAGCCTCTCAGCACTGGTCCAGATAATAGCAAAGAGTCACCATCTGGCTGGATTTTACGGTTTGATGAAGTGCTCAGTTTTAAGGCAAGCACGTGTCTGGCACCTGGGGACTGCAGAGTCCTGATCCCGGTTCTGGCACAGTTCTTCTGTGGCCCTGGGCAAGTCACGTCCTCTTTGGAGAAGGGAATTCATCAAGTGCCCCATGGCCCTGCTGAATCGGCAATGGGCTGTAAAACAATCCTCAGCTCCAACTGGAGGAGAGGCCGCTGGAGGGGCCTCTCGGCAGTGCTGAGCAGCTCAGTGCCAGAGCCCAGAGATGCCGGTGCTCCCCAGACGGCTCCTGTAGGTCACTGTGGGAGGGCTGCAAGCCAGGCAGGTTGTTTCAGTGCTTGTACTCCTTTGTGCTAGGGCCACCCTAGCCCTCAAAAGCCTTGAGGCAGAGAAAGGACAGACAGGTTTTCACCCCCTCCAGCTTGGCTTTACAGCTGTGTGACACCAGTTATTCTTACCATCAGACTTTGCAGATGTGTTCTGAGCCAGGCTTGCAAACCCATTTTCAGATGCACAGTGCTATTTGGTGCATTCTCGTTTGTTATCACTGATGAAAGTCTTCAGACTTTTCAGGCTTTTAACTGTGATGTACTCCCATTTTGTTATATACTAAAGCTGTTTTCCTATTTACCATCAGAAAACCTGAGAAAAGACATAAGGTAATTTCTCATCATCATGACTCTGCATTTTGAATTGGTTTTTCTCTCCATTTAACAAATAGGGAGTTCAAAGAATTAAAAGCTCTTTGCTACACACTGAAGCTTTTTTGTAAACAAAGCTCATAATGGGATACGGACATCACAAACTAAAGCAACTGTGCTTAGTGGGAGCCCTTTAATTTCCACATCTTAAAACTGTTAAATCTCATATACCTGTATTTCATATTGCATCCTCCTTAAACACCAGAAATGACCGGTCTGGTTTCATTTTTCTATAAAGTTTCCCTTTCTACTGCCTAAAAAATCATTTACCTTAAAAAAGGGTTAGAAACTTCTAAGAGTTACGTAAATGATTTGCAGTGAAGCTGTTTTTTTCTGACCTCTGAACAAGTGAGCTTCCTTATCCACAGTTGCCAAATTGGCAAAGGACCTACACTTTGCCCTATAGCATCCTGTAGCCCATTCCTGCCTTGATTCTGTTTCTCGTAACAGAACAGCAGAGCTGGACATGGCTTTGCAGTAGCAGGAGAGATGAGGGACCTGGGTCTCTTTAGTCTGGAGAGGAGGAGACTAAGGGGTGACCTAGTTTATAAATATGTAAAGGGTAAGCGTCAAGAGGATGGAGCCAGGCTCTGCTCAGTGATGGCCAATGACAAGTGACAATGGGTGGAAGTTGAGGCACAGAA
Organism: Tricholaema leucomelas; assembly: GCA_013400475.1. Classification (NCBI taxonomy): domain Eukaryota; kingdom Metazoa; phylum Chordata; class Aves; order Piciformes; family Lybiidae; genus Tricholaema lacrymosa; species Tricholaema leucomelas. Next base: position 6,282 of record WAAF01004838.1, on the reverse strand, counting down.
GTTCCACAGAAACATGAGGGAAAAAAAATTCACTGTTAGGGTGACAGAACATTGGAACAGGCTGCCCAAGGCGGGATTGTGGAGTCTTCATCTCTGGAGATATTCAAGACTTGCCTGGATGCATTCCTGTGTGATCTGGCATAGGTGATCCTGCTCTGGCAGGGGAGTTGGACTGGCAGGGGAGTTGGTCCCTTCAAACTCCTAACTTTCTGTGATTCTGTGAAGTAAGACTTGGTTACTGAATTCTAGGTCCATAAATGCTTCTACCCTTTAATAGCATTTAGTCATATAATCACAGAATGGTAGGGTTTGGAAGGGACCTCTATAGATCATCTAGTTCAATCCCCTGCCAGAGCAGGATGACCTAAGGCAAGCCACACAGGAATAGGTCCGGGTAGGTCTTCAAAGTCTTTAGAGAAGGAGACTCCACAACCTCTCCAGGAAGCCTGTTCCAGTGCTCCAACACCTTCACAGAAAAGAAGTTTTTCCTGATGCTAAGGTGAAACTTCTTGTCTTCCAGTTTGTACCCACTGCCCTTCATCCTATCACAGGCCATTAATTTATTTGCAAATTAAATGGCAACTTAAGTATATTATATAGAGGTAGGTAGCTCTTCCAACAGCAGCACACACATCCAGCTTATCTCAGGAAATGTTTAGCATTTCTGCTGGGACTAATGCTAGTGGTCTTTATGCTAAAGAGCATTTATAAAAAGGCCTTTCCTGGACACTAGACACATGAGAAAGAAGCTGCAACTGAATGCAAAGTTTATGGTCATTTTCTAGCACAGCTCCTTGTGCTTAAAGCCTTCAGAATTTGCCAAGTATTGTTCAGAATACTGTATCTTTTTCAGCAATCAGACAGTCATGGCAGGGTTGAATTGGGCAAATCTAGTTGCAGCAGTACAGACATTAGACATAAGACCTCTTCACAAAGGCATTCACTGCATTAAAAGGGGGAGTCAGGAGGTTGGCTAGGAAGATAATTGAAAGGGCTGCAATGACAAGGTTTACTGGAGGAAAGCAGCTTGACAGCTCTGGAGTTCTGAGAATGTATTCTACCTCATCAGCCCACATGTCATCATTTTTTCCTGGCTGCAGTGGAATTCTTTCCTTAAATTGCCACTTTGACCAACTGTATTCCAGGAATCTATAGCTGTTTGATCCTTTTCTGCTGCTGGTTTTGTAAAGCTTATTCCACTGCCAAGAGATTACTTGCAGGTGTCTATTATGATGGAGCACAGATAGCCTCTTAAAGAGGCAAAAACTTCAACTCAAATCTGCACCTAAGCCTCTGACATATGCACAGGATTAGGTCAGACAGCAATGATGTGCAAATGGAACTGAAGTAGGTATCACAAGACTAGTTGGTAGGGGTGACCCTCATTTATTGCCAAACATACCTAGTGTCTACATTCTACTGGATCCATCAATGCTTAAGGGTGCCTCCTTCCTAAACTTCATCTACCGCAGAGGATTTTCTTCACCCTCACAAAACCTTTCATTCCTGTGCTTTCATCAGCTTGAGGTAAACTAGCTGCAAGGTGACCTTCCAGGGCTGCACACAGACCTGTTCTCTCAATAGTTACTCACCAGCAAACTCCTTTGCTCCTCTCCTCCATCCCTGCTATGTCTGCTTAAATTCTTGCAAGTGTAATTGTACCCACTGCTTAGTCTTTAACCTCTGACCATCTAACCTAAAGGACCACTTATAGAAGGCTAACTACCCAGAACACCTTACCTTCAGTGTAGTGTCCTTGATCCAGGTAAAACTCCCTCTGCATCAGTCTGTAGCCTTTGAGCTCACTCCCTCTGCTGGTGCACCCGAGCCTCAGTTTGGCAAGCTCAGGAAACAAAGTAAAGGTTCTTAATTTGGTTGGGGCTTTTGGTTAACCTCTTCCTCCAGTCTGAAGGCACACTCTTGCAACTCTGTAAATAACCCTGAGCTGTTTCAGATCGCAGCAGAGGTACTTCAAGAGCTCTTCCAATTCAAATGTACTGTGTTGACAACAGTGCTGTCATTAGTCCAACTGCAAAAAGCAGCAAGTGCAGTTTATCCCTTCAGAATTAATTTGTAATCCCAGACATAAAACTATTAAGCATTTTGGTAGAAGCTTAAAAAGCAAGTCTACTCAAGCTGATGCTCATCTGTGCTTCTTAAGCAGCTAAGAGAACAGCAGCAACATGACTGCAAGAGCAGCATCAAGACTGGCATGCACAATTCAGCGATATGAGGAGCCAAAGTGCATCTCAACTTCCAGATCATATGCAGCATTCTCTATCCTCACTGCTGTAGAGTGCTGCCTTTCTCTGAAGCACTCTCTCTCATGCACATATTTCATCTTGGCTTCAGTGGGACTAATCCTTTGCTTTAAAAGTTAACCATATGCTTTGCTGAGTAATGGCTCAAGTGAGTTTAGGGTACTAAGTGACTCTGTTGACCCACTGCTTCAGTTTTAGTTTTCAAGAAAAAATTCAGCTGTTTCCTTTCCAAATCCTTTCCGGTCAATTCAAAACTGCTTTACTAACAGTGGAGAATTTGTTGTTCTTCACTGGTTTTGCTCTGTTTTGTTCTTGAAGTTTTAGTGATGCCCATATTTTAAAAAAGGTTCTGAAGTCCCAGGACAGCATGCTTCAGTGTCCAGTGTCTGCAGCCCATCTTTTCAGGGCTTTGGGCCACAGTATTACTAAATCTCTTGGTAGTATCAAATCTCTACTTAGTAGGAATAGAGTAGAATCTAATCTGTGAACTGTACCATGTCCTTGCCACGTATGCAGTCATCTCCCTTGGAATTCAATGGAAACGTTCATCTGTTCATCTGAAAGCAGACTGACTTTATAACCACACCATGGCTTGCCTGCAACTACACCTGTACACTGAAATCTCACTCAGAATGTTTCATTTCAAGTTCCTCAGAATGCAGTTTCACTGACATTACTTAAAACATTTTTGCCCTTTAACAAAATGCTTTAGGAATAGGAAAAGAGTTTAGCCATTATGAGAAGGCTTTACCATCCTTACACAGCCATCAACACATATTCAGGCATTATTACTGAAATGATTTATTATTCTTTCGTATTACACTGCTATGGAAACAGTTTTAATATCTCTGAATAAGATAGGTATTAAGCTCAGCCCAAGCCCTCATCTAGTAAAGCACTTTTCGAAACAAAGCACTGGGTTGTTTGAAGTGATGCAAGTGCTTTGCTGGACCATGGCTTTATTTCACAATTCCCACACGTCCTGTTCACTCAGACTAACTCAGGCTTCCAGAAGTCCTCCTAGTGTATTCTACTGACAGGTTCCCCTGCCAGCCTAACAATAGGTAGAATACATAAGAAAAAGTTCTATGCTGCCTTGCACCTCTCTTCAACCCATTCAAGTTTTAGAGTTATTCCTGTTCACCCAAAAAATCTTCCAGTTATATAAGCCAGATACAAATTTCTGTGAAGGACTTTTCCCCATCTTTTTCACCTTGTTCATTCATTGTACTTAGCTAGTTTTAACCTAGGTATGATGTTCATTGACTGCAGTTCTTGGAATAAAAGTTTACAGGCATAAGGTATGCGCAGAGAAGACACGTGACATGACGATTTGCAGTAGTGACACCTAGGGAAATAAACAAAGACAAAGTCAGAGTTGGTGCATAGATGAAGCTCTGCAGAACACAACTGTTTCCACTGGTTTCTTTGTCCATCTCCATGTAAACACTGAGCTCAGTTGCAGAAAGGGTCAAGTGCTTGAGACACATTTTAGCACTTAAGTAAATCATAACTTTAAGCCCTTAAATAATCTGACTGAAGATAACAGGAGTTGAGCCTTTTAATTTTCTTGGAGAATCACAATGCTCAGTAACTAACATGAGTGACTTCTACACTCACATAAAGACAAACAGAAATTCAGCATTGTGTAATGAGAGAAAGGAGGTGGACAAAGTTAAGTATTTCAGAAAATATGGTTAATGGTCCAGATTATGCTGTATATATATACACACACACACACATACATACATGTATATATGTGTTACAGTGAAGAGACAGGAAGAAAGAAAGTTCACACTTAAGTTTTTTTCCTTACATGCAATTTCACCCTATTTTTTTTTTTTTCAGTTTTTAATCAGTTCATATTCCAAAAAAGAAGCATTTCTTGTTTGGCACCACTGTGTGAGAACAGCCAAAGCTTCAGTCAAGACAGGAAACCAGTAAATCTGCTTTAACACATATTCTTTGTGCTTTCTACTCAAATAATGATCTTAAAATTCTGTGGGAAAGAGATATTTTTTGATCATATAGTTGTGACCTTGAGCACACAAGGAATATATAGATTGCTCACTCTTCTTTCTAGTATTGAGACTCAAATTCAGTGGTTGTAGCAACTATTTAAATTACTTTGTTCCATACAAATGAAAGTAAAAGTCTTTCTTACAAATACAAGTTTCCATCCTCCCTATTTCCTCTCTCTCTTCCATCTTTTGCTTTTGGAAAGTTGAGAAAGCCAGGCCTTTGGAAACAGAGAGTGAGTCAGCATCTCTTAATGGTCTAACAAAACTCTTGTTTTGATTTTTGTTTCAAATTTATATTACTTGTGTAAAGTCATAACAAGCTGAAGATCCAACTAAGGAGGAATTAGCAAAATTCCTGTATGATGCTGTAATAAAGAATGAGGCCAAGAATCAACATCTACAATACAGCTAATGTTTAGTCACTTGTTTCTGTTATCAATGAACTTGACCTGGAGCATATGTAAGTCATAGAATCATAGAATCAACCAGGTTGGAAGAGACCTCCAAGATCATCCAGTTCAACCTATTACCCAGCCCTGTCCAATCAACTAGACCATGGCACTAAGTGCCTCATCCAGACTTTTCTTGAACACCTCCAGGGATGGTGACTCCACCACCTCCCTGGGCAGCCCATTCCAATGCCAATCACTCTCTGTCAAGAACTTCCTCCTAACATCCAGCCTATACTTCCCCCAGTACAACTTGAGACTGTGTCCCCTTGTTTTGCTACTGGTTGCCTGGGAGAAGAGACCAACCCTGACCTTGCTACAGCCTCCTTTCAGGTAGTTGTAGACAGCAACGAGGTCATCCCTGAGCCTCCTCTTCTCCAGGCTAAACACCCCCAGCTCCCTCAGCCTCTCCTCATAAGGCTTGGGACAGGACCAATGAAGTTAATTAGTGTTAATAAGGTTCTTGGTTATGAGAGTTGGCATCAGTTTTCAGACTCTGCTGCTCCTCTTCTGCAGACATACTTAAAGATTGATTGTTATTTTTCAAGAAAACTGTGGTTGTCTTGACCTCTACATGCTCCATATTTGAAGTGTTTAATTTTTCTTTTTAAACCAAGACAGCTTTTAACTAATGGTACAGAAGCCTTTATTAGACTTCTGCAGTTCATGATGAACAGTGAACTTCACTTACTCCAAGTTATTGTTTCAGTTTTGCCTAAATCTGATTATAGACAGTAAGATGGACTGAACAAGGTGTTTCCCTGGAACAGACCTCAATTACAGGTTTGTAACTGCTTTCCCAGTTCCAAGTTTGTAAGGACAGGTACATTTTTATGGTAAAAGTGACCTAAGCAGAAGTTACTTTCTGGTAATACAGCAAGCAATTCATAGAATCATAGAATCATAGAATGGTTTAGGTTGGAAGGGACCTCAAGGATCATCCAGCTCCAACCCCCCGCCATAGGCAGGGACACCTCCTACTAGAGCAGTCTGCTCAAGGCCTCATCCAGCCTGGCCTTAAACACCTCCAGGGAGGAAGCATCCACAACCTCCCTGGGCAACCCGTTCCAGTGCCTTACCACCCTCACTGTAAAGAACTTCCTCCTAACATCCAGTCAGAATCTCCCCTCTTCCAGCTTATACCCATTCCCCCTCGTCCTAACATTACTAGACTGTGTAAAGAGTCCCTCCCCAAATTCCTTCCAATAGAAGAAACCTGGCAAACTCTGGAAGACTGACAAGGCACAACTTTTCTGCTATGAGCAGATGTCTGGCATCTGATTACAGCTAGTACAGACTGTGGAGCAGAGACTACTGTACCCAGGCTTGAAGTTACGCCATTCTGGGCCTGCCTTCTGCTTGGAAGGGGATTACCCAAAAAGGTTCAGATGCATAAAGCTTTGTCAAGTTGACATCACAGAAACTGAAGTATCTGAAAGTGGAGGAACCCACAACAAATAGAGGTGCACTGCTGGACCTTGTGTTAACTAATAAAGAGGGACTGGTTGACGACATTAAGTTCGGGAACAGCCTTGGGGACAGTGATCATGA
>WAAF01004836.1:82501-145108 GCA_013400475.1 Tricholaema leucomelas | reverse complement strand
CTCAAGGCTAGACCATGGCACCAAGTGCCACGTCCAATCCTGCCTTGAACAGCTCCAGGGACGGCGACTCCACCACCTCCCTGGGCAGCCCATTCCAGTAGCCAATGACTCTCTCACTGAAGAACTTTCTCCTCACCTCAAGCCTAAACTTCCCCCGGCGCAGCCTGAGGCTGTGTCCTCTTGTTCTGGTGCTGGCTGCCTGAGAGAAGAGAGCAACCTCCTCCTGGCTACAACCACCCTTCAGGTAGTTATAAACATGTAACATAAACATGTAAAGGTGAGTGCCAGGAGGCTGGAGCCAGGCTCTGCTCAGTGATGCCCAATGCCAGGACAAGGGGCACTGGGTGGAAGCTGAGGCAGAGGAAGTTTCATTTAAACACGAGGAGGATTTTTTTTTCCTTGTGAGGGTGACAGAACCCTGGAACAGGCTGCCCAGGGGGGTTGTGGAGTCTCCCTCTCTGGAGAAATGCAAGACCTGCCAGGATGCATTCCTATGTGGTCTGGTCTAGGTGATCCTGCTCTGGCAGTGGGGTTGGACTGGACGAGCTTTCGAGGTCCCTTCCAGCCCCTGACGTTCTGTGATTTTATGATGATGGTGTCAGGCTGACAGTTGGACTGGATGATCTTAGAGGTCTTTTCCAGCCTTAACAATTCTATGATTCAAAGCTGCATAACATATCAAATATTCCACTGGTATTTGTCCAAAATGATTGACCCTCTTGTGCTAATCTGAGCCTAGCTGGTGCATTTTGGTGAATTAGGTGATAGGCTGTGAAAAGGAAACAATGATGAGTCTACTTCACTCATAGGCTTGCTGAGATGTATAAGAACAAGAACATAAATATAGATAATGCAGTAGTTTGCTCTCTGGCTTTTGGGCTGCATGCACTTTAACCTACCTGACTAACTCTTCTGCTTCCTAACCCCCCTGGCCAACCCTCCAAACCCACCTTGAACATAAAGCAAAGTCTGGTGTAAGGTAGAGGGGTGGGAAGAAGGTGGAAAGGTGGTTGAGAGCCCCTCCTGGGGACTCTGGTTTCTGGGAGGGCTGTTGTGTTTTTGGATTACCTTTTAACTTGTATATTCTGTCTATAGCTGTATAGATTGTCAATATCTGCTTGTATCTTGTGCTAAACTGTAAATAGAAAGCTTCAGTCACTTTTCAGAGTCTAGTCAGAGTCTATTCTGGATGATTTTCATAGTGTGAGGGGGCAGGTAACATCTAAACCACTTTTTAACTTGTCTATTTCTGTCTGTAGCTGTATAGATTGTAAATATCTGCTTGTACATTGTGCTAAGCTGTAAACAGAGAGCTTCATTCACTTTCCAGAGTCAGCAAAGCCTTTGACACTGTCTGCCACAACAAGCTCCTGGCTAAACTGGCAGCTCCTGGCTTGGACAAATTTACTCTGTGCTGGGTCAGGAACTGGCTGGAAGGCCGAGCCCAGAGAGTGGTGGTGAATGGTGCCACATCCAGTTGGCAGCTGTCACTAGTGGTGTTCCCCAGGGATCAGTACTGGGCCCAGTCCTGTTCAGTATCTTTATTGATGATCTGGATGAGGGGATTGAGTCCAGCATCAGTAGGTTTGCAGATGACACCAAGCTAGGAGCAGCTGTGGAGCTGTTGGAAGGTAGGAGAGCCCTGCAGAGGGACCTGGCCAGGCTGGATGGGTGGGCAGAGGCCAATGGGATGAAATTTAACAAGGCCAAGTGCAGGGTTCTGCACTTTGGCCACAACAACCCCAAGCAGCACTACAGGCTGGGGACAGAGTGGCTGAGAGCAGCCAGGAGGAAAGGGACCTGGGGGTACTGGTGGATAGTAGGCTGAAGATGAGCCAGCAGTGTGCCCAGGTGGCCAAGAGGGCCAATGGCATCCTGGCCTGTATCAGGAACAGTGTGGCCAGTAGGACGAGGGAGGTTATTCTTCCCCTGTACTCAACACTGGTCAGGCCACACCTTGAGTGCTGTGTCCAGTTCTGGGCTCCTCAACTCAAGAGAGATGTTGAGGTGCTGGAACGTGTCCAGAGAAGGGCAACAAAGCTGGTGAGGGGCCTGGAACACAAACCCTATGAGGAGAGGCTGAGGGAGCTGGGGGTGTGCAGCCTGCAGAAGAGGAGGCTCAGGGCAGAGCTCATTGCTGTCTACAACTCCCTGAAGGGAGGCTGTAGCCAGGTGGGGTTGGTCTCTTCTGCCAGGCAACCAGCAACAGGACAAGGGGACACAGTCTGAAGTTGTGCCAGGAGAAGTATAGGCTGGGTGTTAGGAGGAAGTTCTTCCCAGAGAGAGTGATTGGCATTGGAATGGGCTGCCCAGGGAGGTGGTGGAGTCGCTGTGCCTGGAGGTGTTCAGCAAAACCCTGGATGAGGCACTTAGTGCCATGGTCTGGTTGACTGGATAGGGCTGGGTGCTAGATTGGACTGGATGATCTTGGAGGTCTCTTCCAACCTGATTGATTCTATTCTAGTCTAGTCTAGTCTAGTCTGGATGATTTTCATAGTGTGAGGGGGCAGATAACACCCAAACCATCACACCTATGCTGCATAACAAACTGAAACAGGGGTTGAGGTTTCACATTGAAGAGAGCATGCACCTGTATGTAACCAGGTGTGTTTGCACAGGTTCCTTTCCTGGGTAGAGACCATGAGCCATGGAAGGAACAGAGTGCTTCACAACTGATGAAGCAGCTGTTAAATATGGCACCAAGATTGCTGCAGGCAGTTAAGGCTGCTCATCACGACGGAAATAGCTTTTTGATAGCTTAGCATTCCTGTGACAATAATTAAGACTCAGGTTTCCACCAAAAGGCCTTTATAGCCAGAAGGGGTTGTAAATCGATGGGCAACATTTTCATCTTGGAATGAAAATTAATTATTCAGTGTTGAACATCCTTTCTCACACTTAACTGCCTGTAATGTCTCCTTTATTCTCCCCTCTTAATTCAATTAATATCCCAGTGTTAAAGGGATGTTTGTCCTTAGTGATTTACTTTTGTTTAAAATTACCATAAGGAAATAAGACAAAATTGAATGGTTCTTAAATTAAGTCAGAGTTCAGATTATTTTGGTTTTGGCAGAGGGTTGTTAGCTGTTAAGTCCTCTTTGACAAGGGTGTGGATAGGAGTGTTTTGTATTGAGCTTGCATAAGCACAAAAAGAGATTGAATAATGCATGAACAAGAAAAAGTGTAAGGTTTTTCCAGAGTGCTCTATCTGCCCAGAACTTTCTTCCTTTTAAGCTAGGCAGAAAACATCTTGAATTTAACTGAAGCAGTTTCAGGACACCAAAGATGTTTGAGAATCTCCTGCTCATTGAGGAGAAATAAAAAACGTTCTTGCCTTGTTGTCTGTTATATGAAAATGAAGGCATCTCACAAAGCTGTCATGACACTTACAGGAAAGTGATGCATCTTTGGGGAATTGTTCAGACTGCTCTGACAAGCTCTACCATCTGAAAATAGGGTTGGAAATGTCCTCTTGGCAAGAAACATTAGACAACATAGGCCTCCACGAGGGCAGCTCTTGTCTGCCTATTGCCAGTGGTGTCTTCATCTTCACCACTAACAGAGCTGACAGAAAAAAACAGTAGTCTTTTAATTGGCAATTTGGTTCATTCAGTACTTCAATATTCCCCCATTATTGCCTGTATCTTCTGTGCCCCTGAGTGGTGCATCTTGATTTTCTGCTAAATATTTAAGCTGATACATCCTAAAATAGCAGAAGTGTGAAACACAGAAGTTGCTTTCCTGAAGGAACCCCATAAAGTTTTCTCACTCTGTGGCAGTTCATTATGGTATTTTTCCCCCTGCACCTTAAGAAGTAGTTATTGGAGGGCAAAAGGTGTCATTCTTTCAGAGTTTTTAACAGCTAAGTTGCTCTTCAAGAAGTACTGATGAGTCACAAAAGAACATCCTTTGGTCTAGAGTAGGGTGTCCCTGCCCATAGCAGAGGAGTTGGACCTAGATGATACTTGTGGACCCTTCCAACCCTGACTGATTCTATGGTTCTATGAATCTGTGATTGATTCTGTGAACATATCAGGGTATTAATTCATCTGTAGACCTCTACACATTCTGTCATCATCTTCATGCTGACTCTACTCAATGCATATGAAGCTACAAATGACAAACAGAGCCCTGTATTCTCATTCTTCCCCTCTCAAATTGATCCTGTCTTGCTACCCCCTAAAATGTCTCTCCCTGGAGGAGATTGTTCACTGGTCCATCACAGGAGCTAAGCAGAAGCTAGGTCCATAGATCATAGTATCATATCATAGTTTCATAGTATCATCAGGGTTGGAAGAGACCTCACAGATCATCAAGTCCAACCCTTCACCACAGAGCTCAAGGCTAGACCATGGCACCAAGTGCCACGTCCAATCCTGCCTTGAACAGCTCCAGGGACGGCGACTCCACCACCTCCCTGGGCAGCCCATTCCAGTAGCCAATGACTCTCTCAGTGAAGAACTTTCTCCTCACCTCGAGCCTAAACTTCCCCTGGCACAGCCTGAGGCTGTGTCCTCTCGTTCTGGTGCTGGCCACCTGAGAGAAGAGAGCAACCTCCCCCTGGCCACAACCACCCCTCAAGTAGTTGTAGACAGCAATAAGGTCACCCCTGAGCCTCCTCTTCTCCAGGCTAAACAATCCCAGCTCCCTCAGCCTCTCCTCGTAGGGCTGTGCTCGAGGCCTCTCCCCAGCCTCGTTGCCCTTCTCTGGACACGCTCAAGCATCTCAATGTCCCTTCTAAACTGGGGGGCCCAGAACTGGACACAGTACTAGAGGTGTGGTCTAACCAGTGCAGAGTACAGGGGCAGAATGACCTCCCTGCTCCTGCTGGCCACACCATTCCTGATGCAGGCCAGGATGCCATTGGCTCTCTTGGCCACCTGGGCACACTGCTGGCTCATCTTCAGGCGGGTAACGATCAGCACCCCCAGATGCTCTTCTCACTTCTGGAAGCTCACTGATAATCGCAGCAAGATCCCCCTCTGAGTTCCTCCTCTTTGCAGTCAGGATGCTGCACCTGATTTGTGCTTTCAAAAATCAAGAGATACATCCCTGCCAGCCTGGTACCATGAAAGAAGAGCAAAGCTGTCACGCTGCATTCTGAGGATGCTACTAGAGACAGAAACTCCAAAACTGGTTTGTTTTTTCTTATTTCAACTTATGATTAGTTTCAACCACTTTAGGAAACCTGAAGTATTTCCTCCCTTCAGCTGACTTACCTTATTTGCACATCACTACGTATGGCCTCAACCAGCAGAGGCTTCACTTGTCATTCAAGAAATCTCCAGTTCAGGTAATCAAAGACAAACATGCAGGTGACATTTTGTCTATAAACATCTTATGGGGTAGAGGTCACAGTGATGTTAGAAGAGGTTTCTGTGATGAATTTCATTGTCTATTTGAAGAAGCTTATGGTACAATTGAAATAATAATAGCAGCTATCAATCTATCATCTTTCTGTGCTGCCCAAAATTTTAATGAAAATTCCTTTTGTCCTTTCCTATCCTGTTTTCCACCTCACTGACCACCAACACTCCTTTGACATTGACTATTCTAAACACTGAGCCCAGAGACATTCCTTACTAATACCTCACCAGCCCAACACCTTCACTCAATTAGGATATTGCTTCCCTTCCGGTCAACGTGATTCACTCCTCTAGGACTACCCAAAAGGAAGAAGCCCTCCAGATGATATGGGGAAAGAGCTAGAGAACATAGAGTGTAGAAAGGTAGTTAAATCATTAACTGTGTGAGAACTGATATAAAGCATCATCAGTCAGATAAACACAAAGGAGGTGAATTATGCTTGGGAGGGTCATGAAACACTCTCATGGAGAAGAATATTGTATTCAAAGATGAGAACATTGGAGACTCCAGCCAAGAGTGTGACTCACAACTGATGCTAAGTGGATGAAAGGTAGAGAGGTCAGAGTGAGGAAGACGTCAGCCTCCCTCCCAAAGACCCCAAAAGGCGACCACCAGGTGGCAATGAGCATGCGTGAAGAGATGGGACAGTATGGAAACGAGTTCCAGGAACTGATGGTAATAACTCCTGCTGTTCCCAGAGCCAACTGTAATAACCCTGCCCCTGTACTGAGTATGGATGGTTCTGTGGCATAGATTTTACCTGAAGCAGGTGAAGTTGTGCAAGGGCTTTGGAGGAGGACCTCCCCTTGTCACCCAGCGCCGATCAAACATATCCTTCCTGGTAACACTCTGCCTGTTGAGAGGGCTCATTTTCTGTCAGTCACAGGAGAAATGAGTCTGCCAGAAGCTGGCCTTGAGATAATACCCTTTGGCTAATCAAGTGCTTCCCTCATTTTAAAGAGACCTAAGTTGAGAAAGAAGAAATTGGAGCAAGTGCAGATCAACACACCTTTTAAACAGGCAGAAACATTGGGGATTGGCTTCATGTTGAAGCTAATAAAAGTCCTGAGCTTCCTTTGCCTCTTATGTACATATCAATACTGCTTTCTGCACTGATTCATCCAGTTCTTTCTGCCAGACTCATCTGCACTGACTGCATCCAACTCTGGAGCCCCCATTACAAGAAGGATGTGGATGTGCTGGAGTGTGTCCAGAGAAGGGCCAGGAAGATGCTCAGAGGGCTGCAGCAGCTCTGCTATGAGGACAGGCTGAGAGAGTTGGGGCTGTGCAGGCTGGAGAAGAGGAGGCGCCCAGGTGACCTTCTTGTGGCCTTCCAGGATCTGAAGGGGGCCTACAAAAAAGCTGGGGAGGGACTTTTTAGGCTGTCAGGGAGTGACAGGACTGGGGGGAATGGAGCAAAGATGGAGGTGAGGAAACTCAGCCTGGAAGTGAGGAGGAAGTTGTTGAGCATGAGAGTGGTGAGAGGCTGGAATGGGTTGCCCAGGGAGGTGGTTAAGGCCCCATGGCTGGAGGTGTTTAAGGCCAGGCTGGATGAGGCTGTGGCCAGCCTGCTCTAGGGTAGGGTGTCCCTGGCCATAGCAGGGGGATTGAAACTAGGTGATCCTTGTGGTCCCTTCCAACCCTGACTGCTTGTATGATTCTATGACTCACTGGTTTTGTTCTCGGTGCCAGGCCAGAAAATGAGAGAAATAAACCATCAAAAAAAAAAAAAATTAAAAATAAGATCGTTTCTGGTAGGAAACAAACAAAAAACCCACCCCAAAAAAATAAACCGAACCAACAAAACCCCAAGAACAAAACCAAAACCAGACATGCAAAATTCAAGGGAAAAAAGCATTTACTGTTCATCCAGCCTTTCAGTGCCTGCTACCATTTGGTCCAGTTGGAGGCAGGAGAAGAAGATTGGAATAAATCACATATTAAGGCAATACAAGTGGCTGGAGAGCAGCCAGGAAGAAAGGGACCTGGGGGTGCTGGTAGATAGCAGCTGAAGATGAGCCAGCAGTGTGCCCAGGTGGCCAAGAGAGCAAATGGCATCCTGGCCTGGATCAGAAGCAGTGTGGCCAGCAGGACAAGGGAGGTTATTCTGCTCCTGTGCTCAGCACTGCTCAGGCCACACCTTGAGTGCTGTGTCCAGTTCTGGGCTCCTCAATTCAAGAGAGATATTGAGGTGCTGGAAGGTGTCCAGAGAAGGGCAACAAAGCTGGTGAGGGGCCTGGAACACAAACCCTATGAGGAGAGGCTGAGGGAGCTGGGGGTGTGCAGCCTGCAGAAGAGGAGGCTCAGGGCAGACCTCATTGCTGTCTACAACTACCTGAAGGGAGGCTGCAGCCAGGTGGGATTGGTCTCTTCTGCCAGACAACCAGCAACAGAACAAGGGGACACAGTCTCAAGTTGTGCCAGAGGAGGTCTAGGCTGGATGTGATGAGGAAGTTGTTGGCAGAGAGAGTGATTGGCATTGGAATGGGCTGCCCAGGGAGGTGGTGGAGTTGCAGTCCCTGGAGGTGTTCAAGAAAACCCTGGCTGAGGCACTTAGTGCCATGGTCTAGATGACTGGACAGGGCTGGGAGCAAGGTTGGACTGGATGAGCTTGGAGGTCTCTTCCAACCTGCTTGATTCTATGATTCTATGAACCTATGGTTTAATGATTCTATGGTTCTATGTTTAATCCAAAGCCAGAGCAGAGTGTTTCTGGTGGCTTTTTAATAGATACAATAACGTTGCATCACAAATCTGTCCTTGAGTTTTTCTTTCAAGGGAACTGCCCTGGAGTTAGTTGCAAACAAATCACTGGTCTGGAAATTCTGTAATTTAAACATGTTTACCTCGGTGCATGCCAGCGTTTGCAGCTGTCAAAGGGAGCTGAGCCTTGTCCTTCTGAGGCTAATTCTCCTAAATTAAAACCTGCTTCTGGTCCATGCACACACACACACACATCCCATATTTAGCCTTTACAGACCCAGCTTGGGAATTTAGAACATTTTATGAATGCTTACAAGTAAAGAGAGGCAAAAAATGTTTATAGGAAAAGCTCTTTACCAAAAATAAATGGGTTTAGTCTGTGTTATTTTCAGGAATGTAGAGCAGTTTTCAGTGGGGAAAAGTGGGAAGTGTTTCACAGAATCACAGAATGTTAGGGGTTAGAAGGGACCTTTATAGATCATCCAGTCCAATGCCCCTGCCAGAACAGGATCACCCAGGGCAGGTCACTCAAGAACTCATCCAAGTGGGTCTTGAATGTCTCCAGAGGAGACTCCACAACCTCTCTGGGCAGCCTGCTCCAGGGCTCTGGCATCCTCACAGTGAAAATCTTTTCCCTTCTGTTCCTGTGGGACCTTCTCTGTTCCAGCTCGCACCTTGCCAGAGCAGAATCACCCAGGGCAGGGCACACACGAATGCATCCAGATGGATTTTGAGTGTCTCCAGAGAAGGAGACTCCACAGCCTCTCTGGGCAGCCTGTTCAGTGGTCTGTTACCCTCACAGTGATAAAGCTTTTCCTTATGTATCCATGGAACCTCCTCTGCTCCAGCTTGTCCCCATTGCCCCTTGTCCTGACTCTGGACATCACTGAGCAGAGTCTAGCTCCATCCTCCTGACACTGTCCTTCACATCTTTATAAACATAAATAAGGTCACTCCTCCATCTCCTCTGCTCCAAGCTAAAGAGCCCCAGCTCTCTCAGCCTGTCCTCAGCAAGGAGATGTTCCACTGCCTTCAGCAGCCTTGTGGGTCTGCATTCAATTCTCTAAAACAGATCCTTAAGGTCCTTCTTGAACTGAGGGGCCCAGAACTGGCCATGATATTCCAGATGTGGCCTCACCAGGGCAGAGTAGAGGAGCAGGAGAACCACCTTGTACAGTGAAAAATCACCAGCAGAGATGAGCTGTTGGTCTTTTGTGCATCACCAGGCACGAGGCTGCTAAGGCCTGAAAATAGAAGATTGTGGTGTTACAAAACCACCTTTCCTTGGGGAGATTTAGACCAGAGATTAGCAAGACATTCTTTTCAGTGAAGGTGGGGAGACACTGGAACAGGTTGCCCAGGGAGGTTGTGGATGTCCCCTCCCTAGAAGTGTTCAAGGCCAGGTTGGAAGAGGCCTTGAGCAGCCTGGTGTAGTGGAAGGTGTCCCTGCCCATGGCAGAGGGCATTGAAACTGGATGATCTTTAAGGTCTTTTCCAACCTAAACCATTCTGTGATCCTGTGATTAATGCAATCAGATAATATATTGATGGGATGACAGCAATGGAAAGTTTCCTTGGACAGTGTTTGGAGCAACATTTTCTATTGAGCAGGCTCAGCTCTTTGCTGGGCTGATTTATGAGAGCTCCTATGGAGATGGCCTCATCATCTGGGCCTTTCTAAAATGACCTCCAGATCTCTGAGACTAGAACATATATTAGGATGCTTTCAGGAGGAGTTTGTGAAGACCCTACACTGATGTAGAAAAAAAAAAAGAAGAAACAGGAGGGGATTCAGAAAAGATTTTTCACTCTGGCTGATGAAAGAGAAATCCATAAATGTGGCTTTTCCATATGACAATGTGATATGCAATATTCACTGTGGTTTCACACAGCTGGGTCAATAAACTTCCATTAACTACGGACAAACTGTCAAAGTGACCTCCTGCCCTCATTTCTGCAGAATGACTTGGCCCTAGCTGTCCATATTAATATGATTTTTAACCCTTTGGTTGGGCATTTTAATTCTGCACCCATTAGTCTCAGGTTTCTGTAGTATCAGCCAGGATTATTGATTTTTAAGAAGACATCCAGTCGATTTGCACACATGGGTTTGCAAAGGTCAGCAGAGGACACAAGGTGATTTCTGCTAGAGGTCCAGACAGCAGGCTGCCCAATGAGCTGGATCAGTAGATGTGTCAGCAACAGTGTGGCCAGCAGGAATAGACAAGAGATTATGTGTCTGTGCTCAACACTGCTGAGGTCACACCTTGAGTACTGTGTTCAGTTTAGGGCCCCTCACTACAAGAAGGACACTGAGGGGCTGGAGCCTGTCCAGAGAAGGACAACAAAGCTGCTGAAGGGTCTAGAGTGTAAGTCCTGTGAGGAGCAGCTGAAGGAACCGGGGCTGTTTATCCTGAAGAAAAGGCTAAGAGAAGACCTTATTGGTCTCCTCAGCTACCTGAAAAGAGGTTGCAGTAAAGTGAGAGTTGACCTCTTGTCCCTATTACCAAGTGGCAGAATGAGGCAGTGGAGACAGGTTTACCTGTAACAGTAGGGTCTGTGGTTATGCTGTTCCCAGCAAGGAGGTTTCACAAAGTCTCATCTTGATCTTCCTCCTTGTTTTACCCTTTTTGGTGGATTTTTTTCTTTCCCTTTTGGAGGAAAGCTCTAATGGCACATAGCCATTCTTCCTGTGCACTCACAGGGAGAAAAGAAATGTCTCCAATATTTAATAACTCAGCTCCTAGAGTTCTCTACCACTCAGAAGGAATATGTTGTGTTGCATCATCTGTGGTGTTACCTGGGACAGATTTGCTATCTGGGAACTCTAGGGAAGCCTCCTAAGGAGTGCCTACTACTAGTTTTTTCCTCCTCTTTTTTTTTTTCAGTCTCCATTTCCTCCTTGTTTTGAACCTGCTGAGCCGCTTGGATCCTCACAAGTCCATAGGACCAGATGGGATCCATCCTAGGGTGCTGAGAGAGCTGGCAGCTGAGCTGGCCAAGCCACTCTCCATCATTTATCAACAGTCCTGGCTCACTGGAGAGGTCCCCAAAGACTGGAAGCTGCCAATGTGATGCCCATTCACAAGAAGGGCTGGAAGGAGAGACCAGAAAATTCCAGACCTGTCAGCCTGACCTCAGTGCCAGGCAAGGTCATGGAAAAGGTCATCTTGAGTGCCATCACACAGCACCTACAGGATGGCCAAGGGATCAGGCCCAGCCAGCATGGGTTTAGGAAGGGCAGGTCCTGCCTGACCAACCTGATCTCCTTTTATGATCAGGTTACCTGCCAGGTGAATGTGGGGAAGGCTGTGGATGTAGTCTACCTGGACTTCAGCAAAGCCTTTGACACTGTCTGCCACAACAAGCTCCTGGCTAAACTGGCAGCTCGTGGCTTGGACAAATTCACTCTGTGCTGGGTCAGGAACTGGCTGGAAGGCCGAGCCCAGAGAGTGGTGGTGAATGGTGCCACATCCAGTTGGCAGCTGGCACTAGTGGTGTTCCCCAGGGATCAGTGCTGGGCCCAGTCCTGTTCAATATCTTTATTGATGATCTGGATGAGGGGATTGAGTCCAGCATCAGTAAGTTTGCAGATGACACCAAGCTAGGAGCAGGTGTGGAGCTGTTGGAAGGTAGGAGAGCCCTGCAGAGGGACCTGGCCAGGCTGGATGGGTGGGCAGAGGCCAATGGGATGAGATTGAACGAGGCCAAGTGCAGGGTTCTACATTTTGGCCACAACAACCCCAAGCAGCACTACAGGCTGGGGACAGAGTGGCTGGAGAGCAGCCAGGAGGAAAGGGATGATCTTGGAGGTCTCTTCCAACCTGGTTGATTCTGTGGTTCTGTGATTCTGTGAATTTCTGATTGTGCTTCACCAGGACACACAACGCCCTGGTTACCAGCAGTGGCACATGTTATTCTTATCACATATTATGTAACTGAAATGAAGGTCTTGGATCAGCCATCCAAGAGCATCACACTTCCTTGTCTTCTACTCTACCCTCTTATTGTGGACCAGCTTCAGTAGGTCAGGCAGAGGAATAATGTTTCCTTAAATTCCCTGCACTTGCATCTCTATTCCTACTTAAAGCAGCAAGAAGCTGTCACTGAGTAGGCAGTCAGTCATCTCTGGATCTGTCACGTTAGACAGAGTTAAGGTCAGGAGTGGCATTTAGTGGCACAATGCCACAAGATGAAGAATTTCCGAAATGCCCCAGGAACAAGACACTTTCAGATATGTTTTTGCTCCATTCACAAATAACCCACACCAGACTTCAGGAGAAGCCAACTAGATAGAGCTGTCTTTCTGCTCTTTGTCTGGTGGCAGATCAAGCACCACCAAAAAAAGCCCAGCCCCATCTTTATGACCTCCACCCTTCACCTCTTGCGGAGCAGAGAAGATCCCCTCTCAATCTGCTCTTCTCCAGGCTAAACAGCTCCAGATCTCTCAGCTGCTCCTCCTCACGGAGATGCTCCAGTCCCCTCAGCATCTTTGTGACCCTCCACTGCACAGGTAGTTCCCTGTCCCTCTTGAACTGAAGAGCCCAGAACTGGACACAATACTCCAAACACAGCCTCACCAAGGCAGAGTAGAGGGGGAGAAGAACCTCCCTACCAGTTTCTCAAGAACAAATCATCTCTTTTGCATCAGTAAGAAAGCGACTGATAGCCCTCCAGTGTGCTTTAGATTTCATACCCCCTTTGTAACAAGAGCTCCAGAACACTCCCCATTACAACACAAACAACAACACAATCATTTAGCTCTGCAAGCCGAGAGGGACAAGGGCTATTTTAGCATTCCCGAGGGGAGTTCCAATGACTTATTGATCAATTGATTAATAAATGTCAGCAGTCAGAGGAGAGAGCAGCTCTGCTGCAAAAAAAAAAATAGCTGTCAGAAGAGCCCGTAAGTGCCTGAGCTATTAGGAGTAGGGGGAGAAAAAAAACCCCACATTAATCTGACAGAAGAATAGAGCAGTGATTGTTTTAGATTAAATGTGGGAGAATGCATGATCTGTGCTCCCAAAACTTGTCAGATATAATAACAAGAAATAGAAACTTCATTTCTGGAATAAAGATGTTTATGCACAGCCTTTGATAGGCCACGTATGAAAGTTTGGAATTGATTAACTCTTCATGAGAGAGCTGCTTTGAGTTATTTCTACTGGAAGTTAACAACTGATGCTTGAATCGTGCTTAGGAATGGTTCTGCTCTTAACAAATAGGTCTGATTTGTTTATTTACTTATTTGTGTTGCCCTGTGAGCTTTTAAATTGTTCTTTCTGGCACAGGTGAGGGTGGATCGGGGCTGTTTGCTTTCCTGTGCTTGTTGCTGCTGCTTCCTCCTCAAGATTTCCTCGCAACGCAGTTGGGCTGTGGAAGACATTCCTGAAATAGCTGCTGCTGTTTATTATTAACTTTCCTTTTCAGCTGAGGGGCGTCATTATCCCAACTAAGATTCATCTGACAGGAGGTATTCACATGTGTTGTTGGAAAGGTTGTTTTTTGTAGCACTGTTGCAGTAAGTGAATGAATGAGGGACTGCGAGGCAGATGCTTATCTACACAACAAATCCACAGACACCTGAGCTGCTTGACTATAGATAACTGAGTCAGAAGAGTAAGAAAAGCTAAATAATGCCTTGATTTACAGCAGAGGTTTCAAAGAATGTCAGGGGTTGGAAGAGACCTTGAAATCTCATCCAGTCCAACCCCACTGCCAGAGCAGGATCACCTAGACCAGAGCACATAGGAACGTGTCCAGGCAGGTCTTGAATATCTCCAGAGAGGGAGACTCCACAACCCCCCTGGGCAGCCTGTTCCAGGGTTCTGTCACCCTCACAGGGAAAAAAACCCTCCTTGTGTTTAAATGAAACTTCCTCTGCCTCAGCTTCCACCCAGTGCCCCTTGTCCTGGCATTGGGCATCACTGAGCAGAGCCTGGCTCCAGCCTCCTGGCACTCACCTTTACATGTTTATAAACACTGATGAGGTCACCTCTCAGTCTCCTCTTCTCCAAGCTAAAGAGCTTGCCCACTAAAGCATGTGCCAAAAGGCCATGTCCACACTTTTCTTAGGATAGAATAGAATCAATCAGGTTGGAAGAGACCTCCAAGATCATCCAGTCCAACCTAGCACCCAGCCCTATCCAGTCAACCAGACCATGGCACTAAGTGCCTCATCCAGGCTTTGCTTGAACACCCCCAGGGATGGTGACTCCACCACCTCCCTGGGCAGNTCCTACTGGCCACACTGTTCCTGATACAGGCCAGGATGCCATTGGCCCTCTTGGCCACCTGGGCACACTGCTGGCTCATCTTCAGCTACTATCCACCAGTACCCCCAGGTCCCTTTCCTCCTGGCTGCTCTCCAGCCACTCTGTCCCCAGCCTGTAGCGCTGCTTGGGGTTGTTGTAGCCAAAGTGCAGAACCCTGCACTTGGCCTTGTTAAATTTCATCCCATTGGTCTCTGCCCACCCATGCAGCCTGGCCAGGTCCCTCTGCAGGGCTCTCCTACCTTCCAACAGCTCCACACCTGCTCCTAGCTTGGTGTCATCTGCAAACTTACTGATGCTGGACTCAATCCCCTCATCCAGATCATCAATAAAGATATTGAACACCCCCAGAGACGGTGACTCTTCTCCAAGCTGAAGAGCCCCAGCTCCATCAGTCTCTCTTCATAAGAGAGATGTTCCATTCCTTTAATCATCTTTGTGGCTCTGCACTGGACTCTCTCTCCAGCAGTTCAAGGTTTGGGTGTGTAATGATTGTCCACTTGAATTTGAGAGATTGTTCTTACGGATGCCTTAATCTCCCACTGATCTTGTGCACTAGGATTTCATCTCACAGAATCACAGAGTGGTGGGGGTTGGAAGGGATCTCTGGACATCATTTAGTCCACTCCATTGCCAAGGCAGGTTCACTTTAAAAAGGCCACAATGGAGCACATCCAGGTGGGTTTTCTATGTCTCTAGAGATGGAGATTCCACCACATCTCCAGGTACCCTGTTCCAGTACCCTGCTACCTTTAAACTAAAGAAGTTCACAGAATCACAGAATGTCAGGGACTGGAAGGGACCTTGAAAGCTCATCCAGCCCAAGCCCCTGTCAGAGCATGATCACCTAGACCAGAGCACACAGGAATGTGTCCAGACAGGTTTTGAATATCTCCAGAGAAGGAGACCCCGCAACCCCCCCTGGACAGCCTGTTCCAGGGTTCTGTCACCCTCACAGGGAAAATATTCCTCCTCATGTTTCCATGAAACTTCCTCTGCCTCAGCTTCCACCCAGTGCCCCTTGTCCTGGTATTGGGCATCACTGAGCAGAGCCTGGCTCCAGCCTCCTGGCACTCAATCCTTACATATTTATAAACATTGATGAGGTCACCTCTCAGTCTCCTCTTCTCCAAGCTAAAGACCCCCAGCTCCCTCAGTCTCTCCTCACAAGACAGATGTTCCGCTCCCTTAATCATCTTTGCGGCTCTCCTAATGTTTAGGTGGAACTCATGTTCAAGTTTGTGCTCATTACCTCTCATCCTGTCCCTGGGACACCATTGTAAAAAAGACTACTCCTCTCCTCCTGACACCCAGCCTTTAAGTATTTGTAAGCACTTATGAGATTCCTCCCTCAGCCTTCTCTTTCCCATAGCTCTTTATAAGGAGCCAATTCCCTCAGTCTTTCCTCATAACAGAGGTGTTCCAGTCCCTTCATCATTGGGAAGCTCCAGACATGACAGTGCCCTTCATTCCCTTCCTACACAGCAATCTACACTCTCAGTAGCTCTACTGCCCTCCTGTAGTCTGTTTTCATGGAAGGATTCTGGTGTTTTAATAGAAAGCATCTATCTCTGAGAATAGGATATCCCCTTCAGCCTCCCCTCACAAGAGAGATGTTCCACTCCCTTAATCATCTTTGAGGTTCTCCTCATGTTTAGATGGAACTCATGTTCAAGTCTGTGCCCATTGTCTCTTGTCCCATCCATGGGACACCACTGAAAAAAGACTACTCCTCTCCTGACACCCAGCCTTTAAGTATTTGTAAGCACTTATGAGATTCCTCCCTCAGCCTTCTCTTTCCCATAGCTCTTTATAAGGAGCCAATTCCCTCAGTCTTTCCTCATAACAGAGGTGTTCCAGTCCCTTCATCATTGGGAAGCTCCAGACATGACAGTGCCCTTCATTCCCTTCCTACACAGCAATCTACACTCTCAGTAGCTCTGCTGCCTTCTGTAGTCTGTGTGTTTTCATGGAAGGATTCTGGTGTTTTAATAGAAGCATCTATCTCTGAGAATAGGATATAAATAGAGTCATAGATGTACAAAGGTATCAAAGGAAGAACCACCCTGGCACCATGAAAAGTGGATCTTTCCCTTCATACACCCTTCCAACCCCTCTTTTTCTCAACTCTCCTGGCTTGAAGAAGCAGCCTTGAAGCCATTGGTTAGAACCAGTTTAATGATGGTTAGAGACATTCTGGTAATGTTTTCTTGTTTTCATTTCTTCACACACCCAAAATCTTGATGATTTTGTAAGATGTCTCCAAGTATGGAGGAGCTTCAAGTATGTGGTGCTTAGATCACTTCCATCATCAGGGAGGTGCTTGTGTCAGCAACCCTGGATGTGTTTAAAAGTCATTTCAATGTGGTGCTTGGGGGTATGGTTTATGGTGCACCTTGCAGAGCAGGGATATTGGTTGGACTTGGTGATCCTGAAGGTCTTTTCCAACCTGAATGTTGCTGTGATTCTGTGAAGGAGCTGGGGATACCACTTATCATTAATGTCACCTATTCCTAGACTCTATTTTTATGTACAGATTGAACAGGTTTCCATGCCTAAAGCCAAGTTTTTCCTTGTCAAATGTCATCAGAAGCCTGAAATTTTTATGAAAAAGGAATGAACTGAAACAGTTCAAACATCTGTGGGAAGGAGACTAAGGGGAAATGCATATCAGCAACGTGAGGATTTTTTTCCTTCTTCAATAAATTTGAGTGACCTTTGCTTTGAAGAGAATAGAATAGAATAGAATCAATCAGGTTGGAAGAGACCTCCAAGATCATCCAGTCCAACCTAGCACCCAGCCCTGTCCAGTCAACCAGACCATGGCACTAAGTGCCTCATCCAGGCTTTTCCTGAAGACCCCCAGGGATGGTGACTCCACCACCTCCCTGGGCAGCCCATTCCAATGCCAATCACTCTCCCTGCCAACAACTTCCTCCTAATATCCAGCCTATACCTCCCCTGGCACAGCTTGAGACTGTGTCCCCTTGTCCTGTTGCTGGTTGCGTGGGAGAAGAGACCAACCCCACCTGGCTACAACCTCCCTTCAGATAGTTGTAGACAGCAATGAGGTCTGTCCTGAGCCTCCTCTTCTGCAGGCTGCACACCTCCAGCTCCCTCAGCCTCTCCTCATAGGGTTTGTGTTCCAGGCCCCTCACCGGCTTTGTTGCCCTTCTCTGGACACCTTCCAGCACCTCAACATCTCTCTTGAACTGAGGAGCCCAGAACTGGACACAGTACTCAAGGTGTGGCCTGACCACTGCAGAGTACAGGGGCAGAATAACCTCCCTCCTCCTACTGGCCACACTGTTTCTGATACAGGCCAGGATGCCATTGGCCCTCTTGGCCACCTGGGCACACTGCTGGCTCATCTTCAGCCTGCTATCCACTCATCTTCAGCCTACTATCCACAGAGGTCTAACACCTGTTTTGGAACATAGTAATGAGATCTGGAGGGTGGCTGCTAAAGTCCTTTTTCCCTCCCAAATATCAGAATTTGTTCATGTTATTATCTTTCCTGGGAATATTTTAAACGATTAACATTCAAATAAATATTGGACTAAGACAATACTCCCCTGAGAGTGCTTCATATACTCTTCGTGTAAAGGGAATGCTAAACAAAACCATGCTGGATCATGAAGTTTCATCCCTGCTGCTAAAGGAAATTGCACAATACAAATAATAGATACAAGAAGTTCTGCACTGAAATGAACCAGACTCTTGGCTGAGGCTTTCCTGCTGGGGAGTCCCCCTAGGACACCCTCCTCCAGGCTTTAGAAACCATCTCCTATTCCCAGTTTGAACTCACTAACAGTCTTTTTTATTACCCATTTCTTCTTATGCCAAGACTGCTCTTCAGTTGTTTCTTTGCCCCACTCTAGATGTGCCTGCTCAGAACAAGCACACCCTCTCCCAACACTGATATCACAATAGGACAGACAATCACAGAATGATAGAATAGCTCAAGTTGGAAAGGACCTCAGAGATCATCTACTCAAACCTCCTCACCACGGGCAAGGACACCTCTCAGCTAGACTCAGCTGCTCAAGGCCTCATCCAACATCCAACTGGCCTTCAGCACCCCCAGGGAGGAGCTAACCACAATCTCCCTGGGCAACCTATTCCAGAGTCTCATTACCCTCATACTAAAGAACTTCTTCCTAAGATCCAGTCTAACTCTGCTCTCACTCATCCCCCTTGTCCTGTCTCCAGACACCCTTATGAAAAGTCCCTCTGCAACCTTCCTGTAGGATCCCTTCACATACTGGAAGGCAGACATAAGGTTCCCTCAGAGTCTTCTCTAGGCTAAACAAGCCCAGCTCCCTCAGCCTATCCTCACAGCAGAGGTGTTCCAGCCAAAAGGCTCTCCCATGACCATCTTGGTATCCCAGTATCACAGTCTCACAGTATTACCCAGGTTGGAAGAGACCTCACAGATCATCAAGTCCAACCCATTACCACAGAGCTCAAGGCTAGACCATGGCACCAAGTGCCACGTGAAGATGTTGTGGCGGACAGAGGCAACTGTGCACAATAAGGCAGGTGAAGAGTTCATAGAGTTTTGCAGAAAGGTAAAATTTCCTTGTTTCTGTTAGAAACACCTTTCCTCAGATCAAAATCATCTCCTCCTTGTTGCTTGCTCATAGATGAATCTCTAATGAACAAAAGCTTCCTCTGGCCCTGCCATTTCCAGCTGATAGAAGCCCATATGCTAGAACAATCAACATCATAAACCCTTAAGACTACATAATTCATACTACTGCATTTACTCCCCGATTTCTTTCTCAAGTTCTTCTTGTTATTCCATCCATCCTTTCAGCATCNCCCCTCCTGGGGTCTCAGCTTTCTGGGAGGGGAGTTGTGTCTGTATTACATTTTTACCTTGTCTATTTCTGTCTATAACTGTATCTACTGTAACTATCTGCTTGTGCATTGTGCCAGCTGTAAATATAAGCTTCATTCAAATTTCCAGAGCAGGCTGAGTGTAGTCTGGGTGATTTCTAAAGTGTGGGGGGCAGGGGACACCCAAACCATTACAATCAGTAAGAATTTCCAACATCTGACCACAAGTAGCTTTCATTTAGCATCCCCCAAGTTAACTAAACTGGTTTGATTAACTAAAAATCAAGAAGATTTTAAGGTCATTCTTCGAGGAAGAATATGGCCATAACAGGGTGTTCTGAAATCAGTTTTCCCCAACTTCCTTTCTTTTTTTCCCCCTCTGGTGCCAGTTGCCTCCAGTTCGCACAGTATTGTGCATAGAATCATAGAATCATAGAATCATAGAATGGTGTAGGTTGGAAGGGACCTCAAGGATCATCCAGCTCCAACCCCCTGCCATAGGCAGGGACACCTCCCACTAGAGCAGGCTGCTCAAGGCCTCATCCAGCCTGGCTTTAAACACCTCCAGGGAGGAAGCATCCACAACCTCCCTGGGCAACCTGTGCCAGTGTCTCACCACCCTCACTGTAAAGCACTTCCTCCTAACATCCAGTCTAAATCTCCCCTCCTCCAGCTTACACCCATTCCCCCTCGTCCTGACATTACCAGACCTTGTAAATAGTCCCTCCCCAGCCTTCCTGTAGGCTCCCTTATGTGTTAGTCTAATTAACTAAGATCTGCTGCATTAATTGTGCCTAAGATTGAAGTTGCCTGGTAATTCAGGCAGCTAATCTTCTTGCAAATTCACCTTGTATTTATATCACTTTCCATTTGACTTGCCATTTTTGCAGTTCTTTACCATGTGTTCCAAAGCCTTTATAGTGTGCTATTAGGCTCAGACAAAAATTGCCCTTTTCCACTGCATTTCCCATTACCCCATTTAACAGATTCAGTTACTGCCCTTCCTACTGGACCTGTAATTTAACATTCCAGCCCCTTCTATACTCTGAAATCATTTCTAACTATATACCTAAAGTTTTCTTATATCTCAGATACGATAATTTCCACATCTACTTATCCACCAGCCTCTCCCTCATGCTCAGCATTACCTGTATTAAAATCTAAGAATACTCATCTAATTCCCAGAAAAAACTTGGACCAAAATGTTAACGATATCCATAAGAAAACTTGGAGCAGAGGAAGTTCAGTTCTGGGAGAAGTCAATCTGACTTATTGCACATGGAAGCCGTGCAAAAACATGGATTTTTTCAGAGCTTTCCAAGTGAAACGAGAGAGTTTCAACTGAGAAGTGTATTTGGGAGACTTGAGCCCAAAAGTCTAAAAACAGTGCTTGAGAAATGACAGAGGAAGCTGAAAAGAAAGACAACAAGCATCAGGTTGGTCTGGATGTCATCAGTTTTGGTGTGATCACAGAATCATAGAATCAACCAGGTTGGAAGAGACCTCCAAGATCATCCAGACCAACCTAGCACCCAGCCCTATCCAATGGACTAGACCATGGCACTAAGTGCCTCATCCAGGCTTTTCTTGCACACCTGGATGGTGATTCCATCACCTCCCTGGGCAGCCCATTCTAACAGCAAACCACTCTCTCTGGGAAGAACGTCCTCCTAACATCCAGCACAGACCTTCCCCGGCACAACCTGTTCTTTACTACCCACATCCAAAACATCACCATGTGAAAGTCTACCAAGACTGGGGCAGCATCTGTTCCGGAGTAGGTGTAATTTCCATCACTTTCAGCCAAGGTCTCTTCATCTTTCCTTGCCCGGTCACCACTTGGACCAAAATGCCTAATCCACAGCCCTAGTGACTCTCCAGGCAACAGTGACTTGATCCTTCTCTTTATTTTGTGAATTGCACAGGTGCAGGTTCTTGCACTTGCTCTTAACACTACGCCGCAAGCAAACTGCTGGTGTCACAGTGACTCCTTCAATCAACCTTTACCTGAGCATATCATAGAATGGTTTAGGTTGGAAGGGACCTCAGGGATCATCCAATTCCAACCCCCTGCCATATCATAGAATCATAGAATGGTTTAGGTTGGAAGGGACCTCAAGGATCATCCAGCTCCAACCCCCTGCCATAGGCAGGGACACCTCCCACTAGAGAAGGCTGCTCAAGGCCTCATCCAGCCTGGCCTTAAACGCCTCCAGGGAGGAAGCAGCCACAACCTCCCTGGGCAACCTGTGCCAGTGTCTCACCACCCTCACTGGAAAGAACTTCTTCATGACACCCAGTTTAAATCTGCCATTTAAACCCATTATTTCTCATCCTGACATTCCCAGACCTTGTCAATAGTCCTTCCCCAGCCTTCCTGTAGGCCCTTTTCAGATACTGGAAAGCCACTCCAAGGTCTCCTGGAAACTTTATCTTCTCCAGGCTGCAGAGCCCAAACTCTCTCAGCCTGTCCTCAGAGCAGAGCTGCTGCAGCCCTCTGAGCACCTTCGTGGCCTCCTATGGACTCACTCGCTGCTTAGAGGGATTTGCTTGTGATTAGTGCCTGGAGAGGGCTTTTTTGTTGTTGCTTTGTTTGGCTTGTTCGTTTGTTTTTCTTGTTGTTTTGAGGGTGGTTTTTTTGTGATCAGTTCAGGATCTGAACTAGTTAGTTCTAAACTAACACATTTGCAGTACCATTCCAGAGGGAAGGTTGCAGCACAGGAGGTTCCAGCTCAACACAAGGGGGAACTTCTTTACTGTAAGGGTCACAGAGTACTGGAACAGGCTCCCCAGAGAGGTTGTGTGGTCTCCTTCTCTGGAGACTTCCAAGGCCTCTCTGGATGTGTTCCTCTGTGATCTGTGCTAGATTGTGTGGTATTGCTCTGGCAGAGGGGTTGGATTCAGGGCCACGTGGGTGATCAGAGGGCTGGGGCACCTCTCTTATGAGGACAGACTGAAAGAGTTGGGGCTGTTCAGTCTGCAGAAGAGGAGGCTCCCAGGTGGCCTTCTTGTGGCCTTCCAGGATCTGAAGGGGACCTACAAAAAAGCTGGGGAGGGACTTTTTAGGCTCTCAAGGAGTGACAGGACTGGGGGCAATGGAGCAAAGCTGGAGGTGGGGAGAGTCAGACTGGACATGAGGAGGAAGTTGTTGAGCATGAGAGTAGTGAGAGGCTGGAATGGGTTGCCCAGGGAGGTGGTTGAGGCCCCATGGCTGGAGGTGTTTAAGGCCAGGCTGGATGAGGCTGTGGCCAGGCTGCTCTAGGGTAGGGTGTCCCTGGGCATGGCAGGGGGGTTGGAACTAGATGATCCTTGTCCCTTCCAACCCTGACTGATTCTGTGATTCTGTGACTCAATATCCAAGAGAGGTATCCAAACTTTCCATCAAGGGCCACCAATTTAATTAGAGCTGATAAACACAGCTCTCTGCAGTAAGAAAATAATTCCTGTCCACTACTCTGAACCACAGCTGGGGGACCCGGAGCTGAATCTACGCTGGGAGAGACCCATCTGTCCCAAAGGGATATAGGGCACATTGAGTACTGGAATAGGTTTTTGTATGACAAAGGAGCATGTCCAGAGAAGTGCAACAAAGATGGTAAAGGGTCTGGAGAACAGATCTGATGAGGAACATCTGAGGAAACTGGCAGTGTTCAGCCTGGAGAAGAGAAGGCTGAGGGGACACTTTCTCCCTCACCTGAAAGGAGGTTGTAGCAAGGTGGGAGTTGGTCTCTTCTCCTTATTAACAAGTGATAGGACAAGAAGAAATGGCCTCAAGTTGCATCAGAGGAGGTTTAGGTTGGACATTAGAAGAAAGTTCTTCACTGAAAGGGTTCTCAAAGATGGGACCAGGCTGCCCAGGATGGTGGCTGAATCCCTGTCCCTGGAAGTACTTCAGAGAGACAGAGATGTGCTGAGGGATGTGGTTTAACACCATCCTTGGTAGAGTTACAGAATGGTTTGGCTTAATGGTCTCAAAGGTCTTTTCCCCACCAAAACAAATGTATGACTGTAAGACTGCATGACTCTGTGATTCTTTATCTGTGCCTGAAGTGTATCAGTATCTTCAACGTACGAATCGAGACGCAGATGAGTTTGGAGACAACCACATGTCTCGAGAATTGTCAGCTCACACCAAAGCCCTTGGAGAACACAACAGTGGGAATCTTGAAAGAATTATCCTTTCATAAAAAGAATGTGCAACAGATTAAAGCTGTAACAAGACATTCAGAAACGTGACTGGCCTGCTCTGAGAAAGCTATAAACAGGTTCTTCTGAGCTAACTTCTCACTTCCTACCCTGCAGAGGATTCCTTGGGTAAATACATTCTTCTAAGCATTAGTTTCTGTTTCAAGTCTCACGTACATTTTGCAGAAGAAAAGAAGCCATTTCTTAATTCTGGAGGTATTTGAAGTATCTGGAAGGGTTTTTTCCTATGGGTACAATAATAACAGTCCGTAAGCAGCCCATTATCATTTGTGACTAATCAGCAAATTCAGCCAGCCCATCAATTGACAAGAAATGTCATCAATGCAAATTAACTTCCTTTTTTTTTTCAAGCCATTAGAAAAGAGGAGCAGCTTCATGTTACCACTGCAAGAATGGCTCCGTTTTTAGAGAGCCATTCACTATCATGCTATAGACAATGACCCCTGACAAAAGACTCAACAGAGTTCACAGGTCAATGCAGTGGGAGGATCTCTGCTGTCCCAACTCTTAGTCTAATCATGCAGAAAAAAAGTTTTAAGTGTTGATAATTTAGTGAATGAAATTCATGCCTTTTGACCCTGAATGGAGAGACAAGGGAGACTCCTCTTGTCTTCAATTCAGTTTAAAGCTATTTTTAAACACCTCAAGCATCTCAGCATCCCAGGACTTTCACTGCCTTTATTAAGCTGTGCCATAAATTAAATCTACAGATAATAGGTGCTGGAGAAAACTTTTTCACACAACAGTCTTGAAATCCTCATCTTGGTGAAGTCAGTGGGAGTTGTGCCATTTCTTCAACAGGCTCTAGATTTCAGCCATGTTTAAAGTCTCTAAGTGCTGTTTTGGGTATTGTGACCAGTGGGTTCACTAGCAGGAAAAAAAACCCAAACGACTACACAAGTGCTGATTATTGCAGCTTAAGAAGGGACAATCCCTGGAGGTGTTCAAGAAAAAACTGGATGAGGTGTTTAGTGCCATGGTCTTGGTGACTGGATAGGGCTGGGTGATAGGTTGGACTGGATGAGATTCGCCGTCCCTGGAGCTGTTCAAGGCAGGATTGGACGTGGCGCTTGGTGCCATGGTCTAGCCTTGAGCTCTGTGGTAAAGGCTTGGACTTGATGATCTATGAGGTCTCTTCCAACCTTGGTGATACTGTGAGACTGTGATCTTGGAGGTCTCTTCCAACCTAGCTGATTCTATGATTCTATGAATATTGCAGCCTAAAGGATATGTCTGGCTCCAGATAGGAAATCTTGAAGATGCAGAAACCATTTTATTAGTTAAAATGGATTGATTAATGACACACAACCCATCAGCATTGAAGCTATTGTCAGCTTGTGTTAAGATGCTACGTGAGGGTTTGGTAGCACCTTAAATGAAAGGAGACACATGGGTTAATAACACATCTGAATAGAAATGATATAGAGAATTCACCCTGCATACTGCATAGATCAGAATCAGACCAGAAATTTCCACCCTAAAAATCTGGGCTGAAGATACCCTAAGCCCAGAGATCACCTCACTGAAATTTCACTGAGGACTATTATGGTCAATGATGTCAACAGCCCTTCTTTTCTTTGTGTGGTGAGATAAAAGGGCTATGCTGTGCACATGCAAAGCCATAACCAAGGCTTTTGCAGACTTCAGACCATTTTGCTTTATGGATCAGGGCTACAAGGAGCAGTACTGTATTCCAGAGACACCACAGAATAGGATCAGAGAATCGTTTAGGTTGGAAAAGACCTCTAAGATCATTGAGTCCAACCATCAACTCAACACCACCATGCCCATTAAATCATGTTCCCAAGTGCCATGTCCACATGTTTTTTGAACACCTCCAGGGATGGTGACTCCACCACCTTCCTGGGCAGTCTGTTCCAATCCCTGACCACTCTTGTAGGAAAGAAATTTTTCCTGACATCCAACCTAAACCTCTCCTGGTACAAATTTCCTCTTGTTTTATCACTTGATACTAGGGAGAAGAGACCTACCCCCACACCACTACAACCTCCATTCAAGTTGGTAGCTATAGAGAGAAACAAGATCTCTCCCCAGCCTCCTCTTCTTCTCTAGACTAAAAAATCCCAGGACCATAACACCAAGGCCATAGCAAAGGGAAAAGAGAGGAAACTAATCAACTCCATCTCTGATGTTTTTGAGCCCACAAGCAAAAGGAGACAATTAGCAGGTAAAGAGGACCAGTTTATCTCTATAAGATTCTCCCCTTGAA
Organism: Tricholaema leucomelas; assembly: GCA_013400475.1. Lineage (NCBI taxonomy): Eukaryota > Metazoa > Chordata > Aves > Piciformes > Lybiidae > Tricholaema lacrymosa > Tricholaema leucomelas. The sequence goes on along the minus strand of WAAF01004836.1, from coordinate 119,488 downwards.
TTAGATAAACTTGGGCCATCAAAAATCGCCTTTGTGATTGAGCTTGTTTGGCTTTTAGGGGTGTTTTCACTCTACCAGGGTGTCTATGTTAACTGTTTTAGTGCACCACAGATACATCTGCAGAAAAGGAGCTCTGCCTGCCTAGTGATTTTGTGTCCCTGAAGAGCAAAGCATCCTCACAGTAGTCAAAGTCATACTCACTTGCTCATTTTAAACACCTCCTCAAATCCACTGGAATCATATAGCTATGCAAAATTAAATACTTATGTCAAGTGCTTGCAGAACAGAGCCTAAAGGTAGAAGAAAGCTTTATACTGGAAATAGCTGTGACATAAATTGTTTATGTTTTGCCTTCAGCTAGAGTGGCACATCCCCATTAGAATTATTTTTTCATCTTAACATTGTACCAATGAAGACTGAGGGTAGCACACCTATTAATTATCTTGTTACATCACTCTCTGCTTCCAAGTATGGCCCAGGTTTGTCCTGCTAGGAATCACAGCCCCTCAGCTGCCATCAACCTACCGTTGATGGTTGGACTTGATGATCTCAGAGGTATTTTCCAACCCAAACTATTCTATGGTTCTGTGATTCTGTGACCTTCCAGCCAGCATAGAGGCAATGCTGCCAGTCCACATATCCTGCCTGTTATCACCCACCATGTCACCCAGGACAGCAAGCCTCCTGCCTCCAGCCATTGAAGAAGGATTAGGTCTAGGTGGTACTGTTCCTCTTCTAGCAACCACCCCTGGGCCAAAGCCAGCCACATGTTAGCTGTTAGCTCAGGCTGCTTATAACATGTTAATAGTTGTAAAGCTTTTCCTGGGCTAGGCACTCTGCTTTCTGCTTTGATAGGAGCTTGTTTTTATTTGGGGAGGGTTTCTCAGCTACATGTTGGGATCTACTGGCTGAGCCAAACTAAGTCAAGGAACAGTCAGCAGCAGTTGAAAGCCCCAGTCTGGCACACTCTGTTCAGATCATTTTCCTCTTGAAGTCTGCCTCCTCCTTGTGTTCTGGGCTATTTATTTCTTGCATGGAAAAAAAACCCATCTCTTCCTCACTCAATTTCCTACAGGGGAAACTAAATGAAAGTGGCTGTTGGTTCCCTTTGGAGTGTGTGCAACAAGAAAGGAAACTCTGCATGTAACTTCGAGACTGAAAAGGCCAGAAAATTGAAGGCATTTTGATACCCCAGTTTTTAAGAGTATTAAGCCAAACACACCCAATCTCACCCTATAAATCTTAGAAGAGTTCCCTTGGAAGGGTCCATCCTCTCAGCTCCCCAAGGTGCATCTACAGGATACGATGAACTCTGAACAATGTCCTGAGCATGGCTGTGGAGTACAGTTGGGGTCTACATCCTTCACCTCTCCTCCACACAGTCCTCCCAGCACAATGGGGCAAGGAGTTCTGAACAGCACCCCTGGCTCTGGAGAGGTTATGGCCTTCAAGCAGCATGGGGCTGACCTGGGTGGCTACATACATCAAATCAATGGCCTCCATGGGAGGCCCAAACCATTTCCAGGATGAGCCTCTCTGACAGCACAGGCTACACCAAACACCGCAGCAAAGCATCAGACAGTGAAAACGTACAGATGTGGAACCTGTTCATCAAGGTTTCCCAGCAAACTGCATCACCCTGGGGTGGTACATGGCCTGTTGGCACACTTATGCCTCTGTCCAGCTTTGGGAGGAGAGAATTGGGGTATGACCATTCCTCATGGACTTACACAACCTGAGTGCCTAGAGCTGCCAGCAGGAAGCCACGACCATAGAAGCTCTGCTTGATGTTACCTGTCACACAGCCACAAGCCAGCACTGTAGTAGGGATGCAGCTTTGGGAGGACTCTTTTGGGCTGAAAGACCCAGGCAGAGCATTGTATTGTATAGAGAAGTGACATCTCCAAGAAAATTAAGGTGCTTTATGAGACAGCATCTGCCTCCTAATCCCTGTGGCAAGTGCCCTGCTTACCCCGCAGCCCCATGGCAGACCAACCTGCCCCACACTGCATGCTGTTCTGCTTTTGCACCAGCAAAGCTGTCCTGGTAGCTACCTCAGAGGAGACTGGAAGTGAGGTGGAGGTTGGTTTCTTTTCACATGCAACAAGTGACAGGACAAGAGAAGGCAGCCTCAAGTTGTGCCAGAGAAGGTTCAGGTCAGATACTAGGAACAATTTCTTCACAGAAAAGACATTTAAAAGGTATTTAAAAGACATATGGATGTGGTGCCAAGGGGCATGGTTGAGTGATAGGGGCTTAGTAGCAGTTGTGGGATTGTGACCTCTAGACAAGTGGTTGGACTTGATGATGTCTCTTCCAACCTCAACAGTTTTGTGATTCTAGGACAGAGACAGAGGAGCCAGCACCCTTCGTGTCCAAAGACATGGAGAGAGCAACCAGGTTTGCCACTCAAAAGCAAGTCACTAACCACCCATCACTTGCACCGGGGTGAACAGGAGCAGCATGCCTACACCACCTCTTCGTGGAGAGCAACCTCTGACCATTGAGATGCTCTTCTTGCTGGATACGTCAAGCTTCCAGCAAGGAGCTCCTCAGCAAAAGTTAAGAAACATAGCCCAGCCTTCAGGCTCCTCCTTGGGCTTTGTCATTAGCCAGTAACAAGCAAGTCATTAAGAAATATTCTGTATTTTGTCTGTAGGTTCCTGTCTTGGCACTTGTGAGCTTACAGCATGTGACAGAGCGGAGGGGCGTTAGCCTTTTCAGCCTGACAGCTACACGTACAGATTGCTGCTGGAGCCACAGGGCATCTTCCAAAAGAAATCATCCTTGCAGAGTGTGATAGATGGACAGAAACTTGAAACATCTGCAAAGGCTGTAAAAATCCCACCTTAGGAGTCCCCTCGCAGCGACAAAACACAGTGGCCATGCCACAGTGATCTATGGAGGCTGCCCTCCCCGTGCTGCTCTGCCACGCCGAGTGAGGCTTCAGCTGTCTCTCTCCACACTTCTTCATTTCTTTTCATTAACATGACTGAGATAAACTGGAAACTGCAACTGAAAGTTCATTCTGCCCTTTCCTGTAACCCAGGCAAATTCAAAACGCCAACTGATTTCAAAGGAGACTTTCCTTGCAGGGACTGAGCTTCCACATCATCTATATATTATATTAGGAGGAAAAAAAAAAGTGGTCCCAGCTGTGGGAGCTTAATAGATGTCTGCCATGGAGATTTCTCCTGCCCTTCCATACTTTCAGCACAGTAAAATATGTTTGCCATCTGTTCCTGCCACAGCATTACAAACAATCAGAGTGACTCTTTCCACAGAGGCCTTAGGATGGAAGTTGAATGCAGCCTACGAGATCGCAAGTGACATGATGCCAGGCACAGCGAATATAATGAGTGTGTGGCCAGATTTTTGAAGAGAGCTGTGTGTAACTCCCTTCCCTCCAGTGCTAGGGGTCATTTATATACATGTGTCAGGAGAAGAGGAAGAGCTAAAAAAAGGAGAAAGAAAAGTGCCTCTAAGAACCAGGCTCAGAACGCAAATAGTCGAAGCAACTGGTGAAAAGGCCTGAAGTTCAATGCTGTGTTTTACCCTATTACAAGCATCTCAATTTTGAACCAGTCAGTAGGCAAAGAGACAGAAAACAGATGAGAAACAGAGGACATGTACTATGGCAATGTAGAAAGGAACTCGTACCCTGAGAGGATTTTTTCCTTCCCCCTCAGCTCCTCAGAGGACAGCAGCTGATAACTGGTCAGGCCGGTGCCAAATGCGCTGCACTGAGCTAATATTGATGAAGTGGCTTTTCTGTCTCCTCCAAGTTAAATGCCATGCTCCTGGCCAAAATATTTGTTATTACTCAAAGACGAGGTTCTCAATTTCCTTTGATTTTCGACGTGCAGGCAATCATCTGCTTCCACTTTTTAATTGCTCTCATTTCTCATTCTGTCAGAAAGCTGGCTCTCGGCCGCAGCCTTACAGATCTCTCAATGATGACAAACAAGAAACAGTGAAGTGAAAGCAGATGACCTCTTCCCATTATCTAAGTGGTATTAGATGGTGGATAAGTGCTATTTTCTTTGGAATGATGCTGTTTGTTTGTTTGTTTTCTGCTGCTAAGTACAAGGTAAGGCCAACGACATAGAACCAAGTTGCAGAGGATACCTTTAGTCTTCACCCCATTCTCTTCCTAAAGTTACACAATGAGCATTACACAGTCTCACAGTATCACAGTCTCACAGTGTCATCAGGGTTGGAAGAGACCTCACAGATCATCAAGTCCAACCCTTCACCACAGAGCTCAAGGCTAGACCATGGCACCAAGTGCCACGTCCAATCCTGCCTTGAACAGCTCCAGGGACGGCGACTCCACCACCTCCCTGGGCAGCCCATTCCAGTAGCCAATGACTCTCTCACTGAAGAACTTTCTCCTCACCTCAAGCCTAAATTTCCCCTGGCGCAGCCTGAGGCTGTGTCCTCTTGTTCTGGCGCTGGCCGCCTGAGAGAAGAGAGCAACCTCCTCCTGGCCACAACCACCCCTCAGGTAGTTGTAGACATTACCATTCATTTTATCTGCCAATGTCTATCAGACATCTTCCACACCCTCTTGTAGGCTGGATGTTGAAGCATGCAATCATCTCCTATCATTCTGGGCACATTGCAAAAAGTTCCTCCCTAATGTGATATGAATGTGAATGCAGAGTGATTACAGGCATGAAGTTTCACTGGGGGAACTAGACAAAGTTGAGGCACTTAGTGCCATAGAATCATAGAATGATAGAATTAACCAGGTTGGAAGAGACCTCCAAGATCATCCAGTCCAACCTAGCACCCAGCTCTATCCAGTCAACCAGACCATGGCACTAAGTGCCTCAGCCAGGCTTTTCTTGAACATCTCCAGGGACAGTGACTCTATAGGATAGGGCTGGGTGATAGGTTGGGCTGGATGAGCTTGCAGGTCTCTTCCAACCTTGTTGATTCTATGATCAGACCCAAAATCAAAATATTTCAAGACAAAAACTACTCCTTAGCTGGTTTGGTCATTTCAAGATGTGATGAAGTCTCAAAGGCTCAGGGTCTGTGCTGTGCTGTTCCCAACACTGCGCACAGATGTTTTGTACAAACATACAGGAGCCCTGGGAAACAAAGATTTGCTACCCTGGGAAACAAAGATTTGCTACCCTGGGGAACAAAGATTTGCTGTTTGTCTGGCACTTCTGATATCTACTCACACACACCTCACACCTCAAAAACACAGAAATATCACATCTTGCCAGAACAATGCATCCACCACAATAAACAAAACACTGGTGGTCCAACTCCATCTCTCTTAAGACTGTTGTAAGGTCCACTGTAAACAAGGCCATGAGGTTTTACCACTTAGGAACAGAAATCTTGGGCCTGACTTCAAGGCCAGGACTCACAGCTGATATCAACAGAATTATAGAACATGGAATTGCTTACCAGATTTTAACAGAATAACATCACTTCCAGCACATTTTTTTTGCTCTAATCCTAATTCTCTGAGGTGCTTTTGGGGACCACACCTCTTCCAGTCACATAATTTCACATCTACTCCATTCATTATGTATTTAATGTTTTATCAATCATTTTGTATTTGAATCCTTGCAAACACTTACCCCATGTTTGGAGATGTCTTGAACACGATTTTACTGTCCAAGCATCCCTTTCTGGACACTTGAAGTACTCTTAACACTGCACAGGAAGCACATTAGCTGTGGATAGCATTATACAAGCTTCCAGAAAGTTTCTTGATGAGAAACTCTTGATCTCAATCATCTCTTCAGATATGAGGTTTGGGGAATGTAAAAGTACTAAGCAAATCTGCTGCTTACAGCCACAGACCAAGAAATGCATTCCTCTGCCAAAATTCATTGGTGCAACATTTGCTCACTCCTGACCACACACTGCACTCTCTCCTGTTACGGAATCCTGACCACCCAGCAGGCCATGAAGATCATTCAATAGATCACTTGCTCATGGAATGCTTGTTTGGGTATCTTTAAGTTGTTCACAAGCTGCTTCATAGTTTTCATCTTCACAATTCTATGTTCATAGAATCATAGAATAGAATCATAGAATGGTTTAGGTTGGAAGGGACCTCAAGGATCATCCAGCTCCAACCCCCTGCCATAGGCAGGGACACCTCCCACTAGAGCAGGCTGCTCAAGGCCTCATCCAGCCTGGCCTTAAACGCCTCCAGGGAGGAAGCAGCCACAACCTCCCTGGGCAACCTGTGCCAGTGTCTCACCACCCTCACTGTAAAGAACTTCCTCCTAACATCCAGTCTAAATCTCCCCTCTTCCAGCTTAAACCCATTCCCCCTCGTCCTGACATTACCAGACCTTGTCAATAGTCCCTCCCCAGCCTTCCTGTAGGCTCCCTTCAGATACTGGAAAGCCACTCTAAGGTCTCCTCGAAGCCTTCTCTTCTCCAGGCTGCAGAGCCCCAACTCTCTCAGCCTGTCCTCATAGCAGAGCTGCTGCAGCCCTCTGAGCATCTTCGTGGCTCTCCTCTGGACCCGCTCCAGCAGTTCCATGTCCTTCTTGTGTTGGGGGCTCCAGAACTGCACACAGTACTCCAGGTGGGGTCTGAGGAGAGCAGAGTAAAGGGGGAGAATCCCCTCCCTTGCCCTGCTGGCCACACTGCTCTTGATGCAGCCCAGCACAGGGTTGCTGTCTGGGCTGCATGTGCACACTGCAGGCTCATGTTGAGCTTTTCGTCAACCCAGACCCCCAGGTCCTTCTCCTCAGGGCTGCTCTCAGCCATTCACCACCCAGCCTGTATCTGTGCCTGGGATTGCACCGACCCAGGTGCAGGACCTTACACTTGGCCTTGTTAAACGTCATGAGGTTGGCCTGGGCCCACCTCTGCAGCCTGTCCAGGTCCCTCTGGATGGCATCCCTGCCCTCCAGCAAGTCAACTGTGCCACACAGCTTGGTGTCATCTGCAAACTTGCTGAGGGTGCACTCAATTCCTCTGTCCATATCACTGACAAAGATGTTACAGAGCACTGGGCCCAGCACTGACCCCTGAGGAACACCACTTGGCACCGGTCGCCAGGTGGACATTAAAATGAAAAAATTATAATAATAAAAATTAGTTTGGCAATGTCACATTTTCCAGAAGTCATGGTTGGAATTGATGATCTTGGAGGTCTTTTCCAACTTTGACGTTTCTATAGTTCTATGATTCTACGTCACAAAGCCCTTAAGCAAGCAGGTTGGTATTGTGGAAGCTGGCAGATGAGCACTCATGGCATTAATGTTTCAGTTCTTACTCTTGCCCCAAGAGCCTGCTCACCATGGATGACCCAACCACTTTACTCCTCTCATGACAAAAACGAGCAGTTCTGCCACAGCAAGCCAAAGGCTGATGTTCAGCAGAGCAGTGATGTCTGTGAGATGGCTTAAAGCTTGGGGTTTTTTTGAAGATAAGTTTCCTAGCACAATGAGTTCCTCTTTACTGTGTCCAGTTCTGGGTTTCTCAATTCAAGAGGGAGAACCTCAATTTGAGGTACTGGAAGGTGTCCAGAGAAGGGCAACAAAGCTGGTGAGGGGTCTGGAGCAGAGCCCTGTGAGGAGAGGCTGAGGGAGCTGGGGGTGTGCAGCCTGCAGAAGAGGAGGCTCAGGGCAGACCTCATTGCTACAACTACCTGAAGGGAGGCTGTAGCCAGGTGGGGTTGGTCTCTTCTGCCAGGAAACCAGCAATAGAACAAAGGGACACCTACCCAAGTTCTGCCAGAGGAGGTCTAGGCTGGATGTTAGGAGGAAGTTCTTCGCAGAGAGAGTGATTGGCATTGGAATGGGCTGCCCAGGGAGGTGGTGGAGTCACCGTCTCTGAAGGTGTTCAAGCAAAAGCTGGATGAGGCACTTAGTGCCATGGTCTGGTTGACTGGATAGGGCTGGGTGCTAGGTTGGGCTGGATGATCTTGGAGGTCTCTTCCAACCTGATTGACTCTATGATTCTATGATTCCTCCATGCTGCTGAATGAACCAGCCCTAGATATGGGACAACCATTTCTTTTTAATGCTTTTTTTCAGTGGGCTTCCCCTGGTCAATGGAGAAGTATAAGTCTGGGTAGTGTGCAATCAAATCATTATTTCAGTACTCCTCTGCATATGGGAATTCTTGCATGGACAGAAACATTCTTGCAACTATTTGCTGGACATGACACATATGAAACTGAAGGCTGTGCCTTGGGTACAAATACCTGTGCTGACGAACAAGTTCTTATCTAGATGTGCTTGACTTGACCATCATGAACTCCCATTTGCAAGGGTACCCCTGGGTGAGAGCTTTTTCTCCTAGGCATTTACTATCAGCTTTTCCAGATTTGGGGGCTAGAAGTTTCACTCCTCCACAGAAGTGTAGATTCTTTGCTCAGGAAAAAGAAGGGGGTAAAAAAGGCAGAAAATGGAAATAGAGACTAGCTTCACAGCTGTCTATGGTTTGTATGAACCTGAAAGATACATGCCTGCAAAATATCACTGGTGAATCCCCCCAGTAAATTATATGTAGCCTGATTTATTCCTACGGTGTCAGGCAACTTGTTGAGTGCTATTTTTAGTTGAGGCTCAAATCTGAAGTCTCCTCCATCTAGGAAGATATTTACACTCCTGAAATGACTTAAGCCTTATTGAAATTGATGATATCAGTAAAATCCCTTGATTGTTATTGGATATTCCTCAATAAATTTTGTCTTTTTGTGAGAATAATCTCTTACAAACCTTTCCTATGCATCTTTGTCCTTTGAAGCATGACACAGCACACCTATGGGAAAGATCAATCTTTTCTCTGGTATTTGAAGGTCTGTTTCTTGTTTTTGTCATTACTGTGTTAAAGGTTATTAAGATGCATATTGGTAGCAATGACTTATTGCTCTCAAGTCACCCTCCTACCATCCATCCCCTTTTAAAGAGCAGCAGAGAGAACAAAACCTGCTCTCTGTCATGCAGATACGGCTTTTACCCATAGAGTTCACCCAGCTGAAGCATCTCATTGCTGCCTCCACTCCATTTCATCTTACAGACAGGGTGCCTGATAATTAATACATCAGATATTCACTAAATCTTTCAGCTGATTTTTTCCATCTTGATCTGGAAATTGAGCTGTTTAAGCCTGAAGTTCATTCAAGCCACTGAAATGGAGAACTTGGCCATATCTGCTTCATACTCCATCGAGTTTCTAATCAGCCGTGAATGGCAGCGAGGAGCATGTGCTAGAAGCACACCTTCTGCTCTGCATCCATGGCTCAGTTTTGGATGGATTTTTTCTACAGTTACTCCAGAAGTGGCTGTCCAGAGTCACATTAGAGGGAGTCCCTAGAGGTGTTCAAAAAAAAGACTGGATGAGACCATTAGTGCCATGATCTAGTTGGTTGGACAGGGCTGGATGCTAGGTTGAACTGGCTGATCTTGGAGGTCTCTTCCAACATGGTTGATTCTACAATTCTATGATTCTAAGCAAATTTACAGGCATGGCTGTCCTTTCACTTCTGCTGAAGACTCCAAGAAAAGAGATACTTTCCACTTCTGCTGTCAGAAGTGAGCCAGTTGCTCAAAAAAAAAAAAAAAAGACAGAAACTTGGTTTTTTTTCCTATATCATTGTATAAGTGCATTGTCAAAGTGTTTTCTGCAGTCTTCCATCTTTCCTGCCTTATTCTCTGCCTCCAGACCACAGATACAGAGCACTGCACCTTGCAATGTGCATCAAGTGCAGGGGCACATGTCTGCTGGAGAAAAAAAATCCATGTACCTGTTATTTTCTTTACCTCTGATATGCATTTCTATGGCCAAAGCTCATCTAAATACTTGTCAGTTTGGCTGACTTTGAGCACCTACTCACACCAAGATGCAAGTAGCCAGGTCTGTGACCATGCTGCCAGCTCTGAATCATAGAATCATAGAATCAACCAGGTTGGAAGAGACCTCCAAGCTCATCCAGTCCAACCTAGCACCCAGCCCTAGCCAATCAACCACACCATGGCACTAAGTGCCTCAGCCAGGCTTTTGTTGAACACCTCCAGGCACGATGACTCCACCACCACCCTGGGCAGCCCATTCCAATGCCAATCACTCTCTCTGACAACAACTTCCTCCTAACATCCAGCCTAGACCTGCCCTGGCACAACTTGAGACTGTGTCCCCTTGTTCTGTTGCTGGTTGCCTGGCAGAAGAGACCAACCCCACCTGGCTACAGCCTCCCTTCAGGTAGTTGTAGACAGCAATGAGGTCTGCCCTGAGCCTCCTCTTCTGCAGGCTGCACACCCCCAGCTCCCTCAGCCTCTCCTCATAGGCTTTGTGCTCCAGGCCCCTCACCAGCTTCGTTGCCCTTCTCTGGACACCTTCCAGCACCTCAACATCTCTCTTGAACTGAGGAGCCCAGAACTGGACACAGCACTCAGGGAGATGAACAAGAGCAGAATAAAAATTCAGTTCTATCACTCTCTAAATGTACTCTCCCAAAAAAAAAAAAAGTACAAAATGCTGAGCTATTGCTAAGAATAGGAACTGAAAATGGGTTCAGGTGAGAGATGTTGGACTTGATGATCTTGAAGGTCTTTTCCAACCTTAATGATTCTATAATTATAAAATGATGTATTTAAACACCTTCCTTCCACCGAGGAGTTGGGAGACTTAACTGAGACGTTAAAAGTGTGAGGGGATAACTGCAAAGTGTAACAGGGGACATGATTTCAATCCTTTTCAAGGAAGCTTGCTCAAACAGAATCACTGAAAGCTCCTGTGGAAGCAGGGGGTTGGGAAGAGGGCGCCTGGAGACTGCAGATGGGAAATCTGACGCTCAGGTTTAAAAGTGAACAGTGTCTGGTGTCTATAATAGCTACAAATGAAGGCAATCAATACTCTGTATGAAATGCCACTGTAATGCTCTCTAGCCTTGGCTATCACTAAATGAATACAGATGGCATGTCTTCATCTGAAGCACTTTGATCAGACGCGGTACAACATAGATTTTTGTCCCTAACAAAGCTTTTTGTCCCAAACAAGACACAAAAAGGAACGGGCCAGAAGGTCATCTTAACCTTGTGGTTTTACAGCAAAGTGCAGTGGGAGACCAAAATGCCCCAATGTTTGGAAGTTTTGCACATGGGTAGAGCCAGAAAGTCTGGCTGCTGGCTGCTCTGCCAGCATTAGCAGGCAAAAGAAGAAGCGTTAATGGGGGTTTAAGGCAAAGATTGGTAATTTAATAGTAGTGAACCAATATGTCTGTCACTTCTGTGTTCATTAGCTTGATCAAGCTGTCAAAACTTCAGGAGACTGAATAATGGAAGTGAATCTGGCAACTCCCATTTACCAGCCAGCACAATTTCTGTCTGTGCGCAGCCTGCTTCAGCACTCTCCACTGCTGTGGGACCATTACAGTGGGTCAGATGCTGCAGGATCTCATACACAGGCCATGACAGGCTGATGAGTGCTTTGAAGACAGCAGAAGATGGCTGGTCAGTTATATGTGATGTAGAGAAAATACTGAGAATTCAGAGGTAGCCTCCAAAAACATCAGTAAGCTTAATGGAACTCTTTCATAGAATCATAGAACGGTTTAGGTTGGAAGGGACCTCAAAGCTCAGCCAGTTCCAACCCCTTGCCATAGGCAAGGACACTCTCCCACTAGAACAGGTCACTAAAGGCCTCATCCAACTTGGCCTTGAACATCTCCAGGGAGGGAGCAGCCACAACCTCCCTGGGCAACCTGTGCCAGTGTCTCACCTCACTCACTGGAAAGAGCCTTCTCTCTGCCAGTTTAAATCCGTTACTGCTTGCCCTGTCACTACAAGACCTTGTCAATAGTCCCTCCCCAGCCCTCCTGTAGGCCCCCTTCAGATACTGCGAGGAGGGCTACTACAAGGTCTCCTCAAAGCTTTCTCTTCTCCAGGCTGAAGAGCCCCAAATCTGCTCCAGCTCTCTGAGCATCTTCATGGCCTCCTCCAGACTTTCTCCAACAATTCCATGTCCTTCTTGTGTTGAGACTTCCAGAATTGTACGCAGTACTCCAGGTGGGGTCTGACAAGAGCAGGGTAAAGGGGTAGAATCACCTCCCTTGCCCTGCTGCCACTCAATAGAAACTAGAGCAATAACAGAGCTGCTTCAGTTTCCTATCATTTCACAAACATCATTGTATGCACTTTCCCAGCAGCCTTCTGGGATAAATCAGTGACATGTTTATGGGTCCTTGGCAAACAGAAGGAGAAGGATGTGTTTTGCCAAAGACAGCAGCCTGCATCTGAGCTTATGGCACTTCCCATTTTTGTACCAATCCAACAGTGAAGTGACTGGCAGAGCCAGCTGGCTGCTTGCAGGCACAAGGTCAGGGATCTGCAGACTCTTCAGATCCTAACATTCATTTCCAAAGCAAGATAATCTACAAATGTAAGTGACTCTTCCAAATGAGAGGCCAGCCTTCACCAAGGCATACCTGCACAACCACCTGGGACCTTGCTGCGCAGGTCTGCCATGAGTATCAGACACTGTTCCTGTCCCATTTAAGTCAGAGATTTCTGTAGAAATATGATGGCATCCTGGCCTGGATCAGGAACAGTGTGGACAGCAGCACGAGAGAAGTCACCCTTGTCCTGTACTCAACACTGGTCAGGCCACACCTTGAGTGCTGTGTCCAGTTCTGGGCTACTCAGTTCAAGAGAGTTGTTGAGGTACTGGAACATGTCCAGAGAAGGGCAACGAAGCTGGTGAGGGGCCTGGAGCACAGCCCTGTGAGGAGAGGCTGAGGGAGCTGGGGGTGTGCAGCCTGCAGAAGAGGAGGCTCAGGGCAGACCTCATTGCTGTCTGCAACTCCCTGAAGGGAGGTTGTAGCCAGGTGGGAGTTGGTCTCTTCTGCCAGGCAAGCAGCAACAGAACAAGGGACACAGTCTCAAGTTGTGCCAGGGGTGGTCTAGGCTGGATGCTAGGAGGAAACTGTTGGCAGAGAGAGTGATTGGCATTGGAATGGGCTGCCCAGGGAGGTGGTGGAGTCGCCGTCCCTGGAGGTGTTCAAGCAAAGCCTGGATGAGGCACTTAGTGCCATGGTCTGGTTGACTGGACAGGGCTGGGTGCTAGGTTGGAGTGGATGGTCTTGGAGTTCTCTTCCAACCTGGTTGATTCTATGATTCTATGATCATTATTGTTCTCCTGTGAAAACCAGTCTCTGCCCTCCATTCCTTGGCAACCTCTGAGAAGACCTTTTCCCTATGTTTTGTGGAAGCCCAGGGATGTCAACAAGCATTGCTCTTTCCCCACTGTCATTATCACCACTATAATAAACAATCTTTATGGCCTCAAGCTAAATGTGATATTTCAAAGTTAAAGAGCCCAAATCAATACTTTCATTATCTGCACTATAAATTACCCATTAATGGAAGCTCATTAGGAAAGGCACCATCTTTTTTCTCCCTGCACCTCTCAGTGTTGCTCTAGGCTCACAGCTGGCATTCCAGGCTCTGTGGCTTTATGGAGAGTGGTTTTCCTTAGAAATGGACAGGAATCCTGCTGGTTCAGGGCTTCACAAAATGAAAGGGGCAGAAAGCAAGGGAGAAGCCAGACCTCTTTTCCTCTTTCCTTTAGGCCCGGTGGGAAGATAAGAAATAGGTCATGGGAGACTACTCACCTACTTTGTGAGCTTTGAGCAGGAATGAAGCTGGTTGGAATATTCCTCTTTGAAAAGGAGCATGTTATTCCTCCTGCTTCAGAAAAAAAATATTCAACTCAGTGGCCCCCAAGAAGCAGAATACAGAGCTTGAAATCCACACAGTGGCCACTACAGCTGGATTAAATTACCAGGAGATATTTAATTCTGATGATTTGATGGAACCGTCTCTGAGGTATCCACTAATTCCACTAGAAAATCAAATAGCCAGAGTTGGTGGATTCAAGTTTCAGATGACTTTTTATGCACATTGAGAGAGTAAAAGGTAAGAGAACAGACTACCTTAGTCATTTATTTTCTTAACATGAAGAGTATTTTGTCCACATTAATACCTTAGCTGATTTTTTTAATTACATCCAATTCTGTTGGAGTTAAACTGGTTTATTTAAAAAACAAACCAAAAGAGATCTAAAATATAATGATCTTAACTCAAGCCACAGTGTTGAGGTTGCTGTCTACAGCTACCTGAAGGGAGGCTGTAGCCAGGTGGGGTTGGTCTCTTCTGCCAGGCAACCAGCAACAGAACGAGAGGACACAGTCTCAAGTTGTGCCAGGGGAGGTCTAGGCTGGATGTTAGGAGGAAGTTCTTCACAGAGAGAGTGATTGGCATTGGAATGGGCTGCCCAGGGAGGTGGTGGAGTCACTGTCTCTGGAGGTGTTCAAGCAAAGCCTGGCTGAGGCACTTAGTGCCATGGTCTGGTTGACTGGACAGGGCTGGGTGCTAGGTTGGACTGGCTGATCTTGGAGGTTTCTTCCAACCTGGTTGATTCTACAATTCTATGAAGGGAGCCTTTGTTTCCTGGAGCCCTCTTTGCTGACACCCATATAAGTTTGCGGGTTCAAACTCTTCATAGCTCTGATATGCAAGAAAATTGGAACCTAATAGCATCATGTAGCCACAAAATTGTGTGCCTTGCATTGCTGTCACCTTTGCTTGAATCCATAGATTCCTAGAATAAGGAGAATGATTTAGGTTGGGAGGGGAGCTTAAAGATCATCCAGTTCCAGCCTCCTTGCTAAGGACAGGGACACCTTCCACTAGAACAACTTCCTCAAGGCCTCATCCAACCTGGTTTTGAAGACCTCCAAGAAGGGGGCATCCATGAACTCTCTGGCCAACTTGTTCCAATGTCTCACCACCCTCACTGTAAAGAATTTCTTCCTACACTCCACTCCAGATCTCCACTCTCCCACCTCAATGCCATTGCCCCTCAATCTGGCTTTAGTGTGAGTTATTTCTGACAAGCCCTTGTCAGAAGTCCTTTCATGGTTTTGTTCTGAATTAGCAACCTAATATGGAGACTACAAAAGTGAAACTTGAAAATGTGATCCTGCCTGACCACATACCACACAGAGAGGGAAACAAACAAACAAAAAAAGCCACAAACTAATAAACAAAAATAAATTTAAAAGGAAGAAGCAGCAGATAAAACAAAGCTGGAGAAGTGAGAGAAAGAAACAGAAAGGGAAAGAAGTGTCCAAAAGTCATAGCAAGATCTGCCTGACCTCTGGAGCATTGCTGGTTTTCCAGATCCCATGTGAACTGAGGTTTGCAGGAGTTTTCTAGTTAGCTACCGCTCAGTTATGACCATCAAACCAAGACCAGCAACCATAGAATCATAGAATCACCTGGGTTGGAAGGGACCCCTAAAGGTCACCTAGTCCAATGTCCCTACAGTGACCTCAACCGGGTTGCAAGGGGCCCCTAAAGGTCACCTAGTCCAATGTCCCTGCAGAGACCTCAACCGGGTTGCAAGGGACCTCTAAAGGTCACCTAGTCCGATGTCTCTGCAGTGATCTCAACTGGGTTGCAAGGGACCCCTAAAGGTCACCTAGTCCAATGTCCCTGCAGAGACCTCAACCGGGTCGCAAGGGACCTCTAAAGGGCACCTAGTCCGATGTCTCTGCAGTGATCTCAACCGGGTTGCAAGGGACCCCTAACGGTCACCTCGTCCAATGTCCCTGCAGAGACCTCAACCGGGTCGCAAGGGACCTCTAAAGGGCACCTAGTCCGATGTCTCTGCAGTGATCTCAACCGGGTTGCAAGGGACCCCTAACGGTCACCTCGTCCAATGTCCCTGCAGAGACCTCAACCGGGTCGCAAGGGACCTCTAAAGGGCACCTAGTCCGATGTCTCTGCAGTGATCTCAACCGGGTTGCAAGGGACCCCTAACGGTCACCTCGTCCAATGTCCCTGCAGAGACCTCAACCGGGTCGCAAGGGACCTCTAAAGGGCACCTAGTCCGATGTCTCTGCAGTGATCTCAACCGGGTTGCAAGGGACCCCTAACGGTCACCTCGTCCAATGTCCCTGCAGAGACCTCAACCGGGTCGCAAGGGACCTCTAAAGGGCACCTAGTCCAATGTCCCTGCAGTGATCTCAAGTAGATCACTTAGAACTCCATCAAGCCTCACCTTGAATATCTCCATTTCCAAGACTGATCATGCCATGCAGAAGAGTGTGACAAAATGAAACAGAAGGATCTCAATGCCATGCAAAAGATATAGAGACTTCTAAACATTCCCTGGCTGGAAGTTGTTTAGGACTTGATGTCCTCCTTTATGAGTTGAGAAGGAAAGGAAAAAAACACATAAGGTTTCTCTGGTGTCTTCGAGGAGACATTAAGGCTCTAACTTCTGAGTGGACAATGACAGCATCACTTTGCTCCTTCAGCTTTAACATAAGACACATGCAAGTTATTTTTGGTTGGGTTGGCTTGGGTTGGGCTGGCAGATGATGCATCCCCTTGGAAAAATGTGCAATGGGAAACTTGCTAGACAGTGATGCAATGCAATGTGCTGCACCAGATCAAACTTGGTGTCTGTTTCTTGTCACAATGACATTGAAGGGCTTGGAAATTAATCAGCTGAAGTGATTGGAATTACACTCATCTAGGAACCAAGCTCAGGGGAGACTTCCACATTGTGTCTTTGCACGAGTGGGGTAGCTAAGAGATCCTTGTTCTGCAAGTCTTCTTTTTCTTTGTCCCATTAAGAGGGTTTGGGCAGTGCTATGCCACTAAGCATGACCAAAGTGCATTCATCATCGTTGTCATAGAATTATTATCATCCATCATTGTCATAGAATTATTATCATCATCAAATCATCAACCTTGACTCATCAGCATCATAGAATCATAACTGAATGACTTAGATTGGAAGGGACCTTAGAGATCATCTCTGCCATGCGCAGGGACACCTCTCAACTAGACTCAGCTGCTCAATGCTTCATCCAACCTGGCCTTGAACACCCCCCAGAGGAGAGACATTCACAACTGCTCTGGGCAGCCCATTCCAGACTCTTGCCACCCTTATACTGAAGATCTTATTTCTAAGATCCTGCTCTCTGTTAGATTCAAACCATTTTCCCTTGTCCTGTTTCTAGATGCCCTCATGAAAATTCCCTCTGCAGCCTTCCTGTAGGATCCCTTCAGGTATTGAAAGGTAGCTCTAAGGTTGTCCTGGAATTCTTCAAAGGGGAAGAATTCTTCTCCTCTTCTGCCTTTGAACACCATGAATTTTGCTGTTAATATATTTATAGAAACTATTTTTATTGGGTTTTGCAGCAGCAGAAAGATTAATTTCTAGCTGGGGTTTGGCCCCTCTAATTTTCTGCCTGTAGTGGGGAATTTGCCCCTGAGTGGCCTGCCTTTTTTTTCCATAGGCCACAAGCTTTCTATAAAAGATCCAGACAAAGCTCTCTGTTCAGCCAGGCCAACCTTCTTCCCCACCAGCTCATCTTCTGGCACATGGGCTCCTGCACCTTAGAGATTTCCTTCCTGAGGAACATTCAGCCTTCCTGGACCCTTTCAACCTTCAGGACTGCTTTCCAAGGAACTCTGTCAACCAGTCTCCTAAAAAGCTCGAGGTCTGCCCTTTGCAAATCCAAGGTGGCACTTCTACTGATCCTCTCTACTTCCCCAGGAACTGAAAACTACCATTTCGTGACCATTATGCCCATGACCGTAATGCCCCCAACCTTTACATCACCCACAAGTCCTCCTCTAACAACAGCTTCAGCAGGGAGCCTTCCCTAGTTGGCTACCTCATCAGCTGTGTCAGGAGTTTCTCTTCCACACACTCCAGGAACCTCCTAGACCATTTCATCTCCAGTGTATTGCATTTCCAGCAGACATCTGGTAAATTGAAGTTCCCCATGAGAACAAGTGGTAGTGATTGTGAGACTTCTTCCAGCTGCTTAGAGAAGACTTCTTCTGCCTCTTGATCCTGGTTGGGTGTTCTATGACAGACTCTCACCATGACAGGAAGCATACATGGAGGATCCATCTGAAGCTTTATCTTGCACAGTTTGGGTCTTTTTTTTTTCTGCTATTGCCAGTCAGAACACTGAGACAGAGCTAAAGAAACATGAGCAGAGCTGAGTATTTTTTGGAGGGTAATGGCTGGATCAGCCTGTGCATGCTATGAATTTCCTGGAGGAATCTTCTTCATCATGCAGTTTGTTCACAAAATCAGCTAAAACCCTATTGTAAACTTTTTCCAAGCCAACTTCAGACTGCACATCTAAAAACACTTCTTCATATATTTAACTTGATACACATGAGCAGTTCTATTGATTTCTCTTTATATTGAGTTCAGTGGAGCTACTCACATGTGTCAGGGTAAGTGAAAGCAGAAGCGGTTGCGGGACACTGATTTAATTGCTCTGATCTCAGAGCTGTTCTTCATGAAGGGCTGACTGCTAGAGGAAACCACCAAAGGGCAGAGGAAATTTCCCAGCTCTGGTATTTCCAAATGAAGTTTACAAGCATCTCCTGGAAGCATGCTTTGCCAACCCAAAGCAACTTAACGTGGAGGTAACTGGGTGAAATAGGGTGAAACAGGCAGAGAACTGCACTCACAGGGTGCTCTTCTTCGCTTTAAACATAGTGATCCTCTAGAAAAAAAATCTTCAGCACTAAATATCTGATCTAGCACTAAATACCTGATCCTAGCACCCTTCTCTAGCTAACATCTTATGTTTTTACACCTCTGTGTGCACATATATGCAGCATGAGGTCAGGTAGATGATGTGATAATGCAGATATTTCCATACAGTTGCCTCTACTGTTGATCTTTGCTTTGGACTGAAGGGAAAAGGTTGAACATTGCACCTATTGTAGAACAATCTGGCACATATTTACACCTTTGATTTTTCCTTTCCTCTTTCCAAGCAAGAACATATTTACTGTCCTGAAATGCTGATAATCCAGCACCTTGTCCTCGCTCCTTTTTTAACATCTAAGACCACCGCTGGCTTTTCCTTCCCCCTCAGTAGTTTGACCATGAAGAGGAAAGGCTAAATGCTGACTCCATGTCTCAGTGCACAGCAGCCTACCCTCGTGCTGGCCATGTTCAAGAAACCACACTAAGAATTTTTTTTCTTGTTCTTTTTCTGGGTGGTTTTTTTTTTTTTTTCTGCTGAGAAGGAGAGGATGAAGGAGCAAAGAATGACCAATTATAAACTCTGTTGTCTTTAGATGAAAGAACCTTTTTGTGGTGTTCTTCAATCTCTTGTTTGGGCTGTCAACAGCAATTTGATAAAGAATGTTCCTATGTCTGACCTGTTTTTTCAAGATAGTAACCTATATTGTGTATCATATAAAGCCAGGGGATAATCATCCATTATACTCCGTACTGCTGTTCCTGCAAGCTGAGCACAGCCTTTTAAAACCCAGAGAAGCTGATTGATAGTTGTGTTGAGAAAGCTGCTACTAACAATATTTTAGTTAAAGGGGGGAGAAAAAAAATTAAAGTTTCTTTAATCTGATTCTCCCTCCCCTCCCCCCCCCCTCCACTCCCAGCCCCCGACACCACACTTCAGAGGCCAAAGCTCATGATAACTGTTTTGTGGTGAATGGTCAATTGTTACAAAATTCTAATTGGTTCTGGGTCAGTCCCTTTGAAATGGCTGCTGTGCTCCAGTAATTTTTTCAATTAATTCTTAACAACTGACAAAACTTTGGATCTTGTCAAAAATCGTTCAGATTTTTATAGTAGGTAAGAACATGGAACAAGATTAGCCTGGATTAAGAAAGATTCCTACATACATTATCACCAAGGGTATAATTATAGTTTAGCTCTCTCTTTTTTTTTCTTCTTCCCTTCCTTCTTTGCTCTCAAAATAATGATTAACTGGCTCAGCAGGGTTTTGTTCCCTCTAAGGACTTACTGAACACTTTGGATGAGGATAAATTGTAGAGGTGAATATGTGCCGTCTTTGGCTGGTTTCTGAATGGATTGGGTAAAGCCAAGGTTCAGCTGCAGGTTGGACTTGGTGATCCTGAGGGTCTTTTCCAACCTGGACGTCTCTGTGATTCTGTGATCTTAGCAGACTGCTTTTCACAAAGCTAGAATTCTGGACAGAGAATGACAGAATTGTCAGGTTTGGAAGGGACCTCAAGGACCATCAAGTTCCAACCTTCTCGTAATAGGCAGGGACACCTTCCTCTAGATCAGGTTGCTCAGAGCCACATCCAGCCTGGCCTTAAAAACATCCCAGACAACATGGACAAGTTCACATGATCACAGGCTCACAGGATGTTAGGGGTTGGAAGGGACCCAAGGAGAACATTGAGTCCAACCCCCCTGCCAGAGCAGGACAATACTATTTAACACAGATCACAGAGGAACACATCCAGACAGGCCTTGGAAGTCAACAGAGAAGGAGACTCCACAACCTTTCTGGGGAGCCTATTCTGGTGCTCTGTGACCCTTGCAGTAAAGAGCCTGTCCCCTCCCTCCTGGCCACCCCTCAGATATTTATCAACATTTATCGAATCACCTCAAAGTCTTCTTTTCTCCAGACTAAAAAGTCCTAAGTCTCTCAGCCTCTCCTTATAAGCCGTGCCTTCCAGTCCCTTAATCATGCTCCTAGCCCTCTGCTGGACCCTTTCCAGCAGATCCCTGTCCTAACCCTAACTCTTCAACTGGAGAGCCCAAAACTGAGCACAGTATTCAAGATGAGGTCTCAGCAGGGCAGAGTAGAGGGGGAGGAGAACCTCCCTTGATCTGCTGGAAACACTCTTCTTAATGCACCTCAGGATCCCATTGGCCTTCTTGGCCACAAGAGCACATTGCTGTGCCATGGTTAACGTGGAGTCCATTGTCCAGCACACATACAGTGAGAAAGATTCCAGGTTACTACATGTTTACTCAGCAGAGGATATCTAACCACACTATCAGCATCATAGCTGATGCATGATGCCCTTTAAATGGTTTGCCTTAAGATCATAGCCTAGATGGGTCTCATTTTGCTATGCTAAATACATAATAAATTATATTTCTTCTTTACCATTTTCCCTTGGACATAATACTTAGGGCAGTGGGGTCACTGTCAAATGCTCTTGAGAGAGGTGCTGCTTACTTGCAGATCAAGGTAGGAGCCATAGATCTGCTTCTGTGAGCAAAAGATGTACTATCAATATACAGTGGTTAGACTGCATAGTGGAAGTAGAAATGAGATAGATGCATTGACAGACAGATAGATGGGTATATAAAGGCATTTATTGTGTAAATAATGCTAAACAACCTATTAAAACAGATTGTCATCATCATCATCACAAGTGCAATACAGAACATTATCTTTGTATTGCAATGAGGTGTCGTGGAAATATGAAGAAAAAGGGATATAGCAAACTCTTTTAACCTTTAATTGTGCATCACCAGCTTAGATATTGCTTCACTGTACTACAAAGATGGGAAAAAGCTTCACTGTACTGAGGATGGGAAAAACTAAAGCAGAACACACACAAGAAATAGTCCAGGAAAGGCTAAAGAAAAATCGTGTCAGTGATAGAAGGATTGGACAGGATCCCAGTTGATAAGCTTGAGGACAGCAGACATGATACAAGTCCTGGTGATGCTTTAAACCTCTTCAAAGTGCAGGTTTCAAACAATATGAAAGTGACCAAATTGAAGAGCACAGCCTCAAAACTACCTATCTTACAATCCAAGCCATTCATTGCAGAGCAGGAGGGAATCATAGCAGACAGAATAGTTCAGCATTGGGAGAGAGGTAATGGAGGTAATTGAGGCACCATCACCAGGACTACTCAATAATAGATTAGATAAGTAGTAGAAATAATGTAGGGGAATATCCTGCACAAGGCAGAGAGCTGAACTACATCACCCAGGAGGAGAATAATTGCAATTATAGATCTGTTCCACCACCACTACCAACCAGTGGTGCCAGGTGCAGGTATTAATCTCATTAAACCCTGAACTGGGATGTCAAACATAGCCAAAAGCTGTATATTCTCTGGTTAGGAAAGAGACTCAACCCCCTTTCATAGACCTATATATTATGGTGTTCCTTTAAATGCTTGGTAAAGCTGTGTGTCACTGTGTTGAAAACTGGATCATTTCATGGTCACTGGACCCCAGGCAGCCTCCAACCACCACATCCCCCACCAGTCCCTCTCTATTTGTGAGCAGCAGGTCAAGCAGAGCTGCCCCCCTGGTAGGCTCACATAACAGCTGGAATAAGAAGTTGTCTTCCACACACTCTAGAAACCTCCTAGACTGCTTCTTCTCTGCAGTATTTAAGTCCCAGGAGATGTCTGGAAGGTTAAAGTCGCCTATGAGAACAAGGGCAGGTGATCTTGAAGCAGCCTCCAGTTGCTTAAAGAGCGATAAATCAGCCTCTTCTTCCTGGTTGGGTGGTCTACAACAGACTCCAACCAGGATATCAGTCCTGTTGGCCTTCCCCTTAATTCTCACACATAAAGACTCAACTTGATCATCCTTAATTTCCACCCCCATGACGTCCAGAGCATCTCTAATGTGTTACAGAGGCAGGGAATTAATGTGGCCGAGTCAGAAATTTATATAAAAAATCGAATTATTTTATTTCCCCTAAAACCCACCCCCAAAGCTAGATACAGAAATTAACTTAGTTTGAATTAGCAGGTTCAGTTGGTTGAGAAGATCTACACAGATACCATAGGTAGACTTGACTCTTTTGGAAGTCGGAAGTTGGAAAAGGCTTAAGCTATTAACTATAGCGTCCCTACTATCAATATAAGGCAGAGCCAAAGCTACTCACAGACAAATCAGGCTGGTTTGAATGGAAGGGCGGTTCAAGTGCTTGTCTCTTCGGGTCTTTCAGAAGCCTCCGAGGGTCGTTAAGAGCTACAAAGCTGCACAAAGGGGGTGCTTAAGGTAGACTCAGTCCTCCGGAGGTTATCTTTCGGAGCACCAGGGGCTCCTTCTTACAGTGAGGGTGGTAAGACACTGGAATGGGTTGCCCAGGGAGGTTGTGGATGCTTCCTCCCTGGAGGCGTTTAAGGCCAGGCTGGATGAGGCCTTGAGCAACCTGCTCTAGTGGGAGGTGTCCCTGCCTATGGCAGGGGGTTGGAGCTGGATGATCCTTGAGGTCCCTTCCAACCTAAACCATTCTATGATTCTATGATTCTGCAGAAGCTATGCAGGCGGGGGAGAACTCCAAGGCAGGAATGAACTCCAAGGCAGGAACACTCCAAGGCAGGAAGTCCCCCTAATATTCATACCCTTCCTAGGCAAAGAGCTGAGTTACCACTTCCTAGGTGTGAAGAACACAGCCAATCCCAGCCGATCCCAGGGCGGGCCCCGCACCAGGCACCCCTCATGCTGGAAGAGTCCCTTGCTCCCCCGCTTCACGCCTGCAGGGCCAGAGGTGGGGAGGGACAGGTTTGTCTGTGCCTTTTCCTCTCCCATTCAAATCACAGAGGGAGAGGAATTTTGGGGTACACAGGACTCCAGGGCACACTGCAAAAGGATTTGACCTGCGAAGTCTGCTGAAGCAGTGTCCCTGCTCCTTCCTTTCACCCTGGCTGGGAGAGTGCTGTGTTTGATTTCTGAATCTGACATTTCTTCACAGGGTTTTTTTTTTGCGTATTTATCAAAGAGATTTTGGAATAATCTGACTCCATAAAACCATCTGAGTCCACAAACAGTACATTTCTCTGGACCTTGTAGCAGAAAGCAAAAATAACAGTGGAGATGAAGAAAAGCTTGGATGAGGCACTTAGTGACATGGTCTAATTGATTGGATAGGGCTGAGTGATAGGTTGGACTGGATGATCTTGGAGGTCTTTTCCAACCTTGTTGATTCTTCCTTCCATGGAGACTTTCAAGGCCTGTCTGGATGTGTTCCTCTGTGATCTGTGTTAGATAGTATTGTCCTGCTCTGGCAGGGGGGTTGGACTCGATGATCTGGATGTTAGGAGGAAGTTCTTTACAGTGAGGGTGGTAAGACACTGGCACAGGTTGCCCAGGGAGGTTGTGGATGCTTCCTCCCTGGATGTGTTTAAGGCCAGGCTGGATGAGGCCTTGAGCAGCCTGCTCTAGTGGGAGGTGTCCCTGCCTATGGCAGGGGGTTGGAGCTGGATGATCCTTGAGGTCCCTTCCAACCTAAACCATTCTATGATTCTATGATTCTGTCTCCTTGGGTCCCTTCCAACCCCTAGCAAACTGTGATCCTGTGATTCTACAATGCTATGATTGAATGACTGCACACAGCCTTTGACAAGGAGCAAGAACTTCTCACTTTATTTACCCATTTCTAATGGCCTCGTGTAGGACACTTCTCAAGTCTTGCCATGTTTTTCTCTACCATTTTTATTGAAAGAAACACCCAGGTTCTCTTTCAGAAAAGGCCTAATCAAAGGAAACTCCTTCCAAACCACCTAACTTACTTTGGTGCCATATCCTTGTGGGTTTGCTAGATGTGTCCCTCAGCTTCTAAGCAGATCCGTGAGGGTTAGAGTAATTGAGTGAAGTTTGGCAACAGCACTTCACAAAAACACAGGTTTGGAATAAAATGCCTTTAAAAATGTACATCTTTCAGAAGCTTTCTGCCCAAATGGCTTTCACTTAGTTTCTTACTGCGTGCTTACAGCAATCCTTGGTCAGACTGACAATGGAAGGCCCTTTCAGTTCATCAAGTGCAGTCTCCTGCTACCACTGACACCATCCTAAGTAGCCTCTTTCCTACAATGAAGTCAGTGAATTCAACAGAACACATGAGAATCCATTGATCCTAACATCTGACCCAGGGCAAAAGATTATACAATAAAGAGACAAGTCGAGATATTAGGGACATTTTCCCATTGATTTAGATCAGAGACCAATGACATGGCAAAGGGGACTGGTGTCCTGACTGTGTCAGCCATCTGCTATTTCTGATAGTGATGCTTATAGATTCTCTGTCTCTCTTGAGACAGGCAAATGACAGAGATAGAGTTTCTGCTGTTGGAAGACTTCATTAAAGGTGGGATTTGTCTTAATAATTGAGCCAGAATTTATTTTCAAAGCATTTTGCCTCTTTAAACCAGAAATCTTCACTTCAAGGAAACACAACTTCTTTTAGACTCAAATAAATCTAGCAAACCTAGCAGAATAATGTGATGGTAGACATCATCATTGTTTTCATTTCTCATCCTATTATCCAACCCTTCTCACCAAAACATTCTAGCTAGGCTCAAACTAGCACAAATAACAACAAGAAACAAATGTTGCTTGATATGCTTTTAGTCCTGTGAGCTCCCTAATATAGAATCAGAATCACAGAAGCAGTCAGGGTTGGAAGGAACCACAAGGATCATCTAGCTCCAACCCCTCTGCTATGGGCAGGGACACCCTACCCTAGATCAGGGTAGATATAACTTCATTTTCCAGGCACTTTGTTTTATTCCCAGATTTCATGACACCAGCTGTAATTCACAATGCTAAGCATACTTGGTTTTTTTCTGTTCTTAAATGAGCTGCTATCTTTTCATCTGTTTTGCCTGGATCTCAATTTTACAGCTTTTACCACATGGTTATTAAAAGCTTGTTGACACAAGTCTATGTAAAACTAGTGCTGTTCTCCTTATCCATTAAAAAGTCAGGTTTAGAAGCCTGGGGAAGCAGACACATATGTGAAGCAATTATCTAACAGTGGAAATTGAATGCAGATATTTAGTTACAAGTCCACAAATAACAGGCTCTTTTAAAAACACATGCACTTCCTGCCACATAACATTTCCTACAGAGTAATTAGAGTTCTTTGCATCTGTAATTTCACATTAATGACTCTCTAAGCAAACACTGAAACTGCACAGTAATATACTCTTAACTGCTCCAGACTGATTCACTCACGCTGGACAAAAGATAATATGAAAGAGACAAAAGATAATATGAAAGGGACAAAAGATAATATGAAAGATCATTAGGTCAGGGTATGCCTCAGAGAAGTTGTCAAGTAGTCCTACATGTCCAAATTGTTAGGGACTGCTATAAATATAGAAGTTTTTAAGCCATTTATTACTTTCTTTGGTGTTCTGTTACATGCTGAAACACAAACTGATATATCTATGGTGGTTTGGGTGTTACCCTCCCCCCACACACACCTTGGAAAATCACCCAGGTTAGACTCAGCAGCTCTGGAAAGTTGACTGACGCTTTGTATTTACAGCTTAGCACAATATACAAGCAGATAGTTACAATACAGACAGAAATAGACAAGTTAAAAAAGTAATACAGAAACACCACAGCCCTCCCAGAAACCAGAGTCTCCAGGAGGGGCTCCCAACCACCCTTCTGCCTTCCTCCCACCTCTCTGCCTTACCCCAGACTTTGCCTTATGTTAACAGTAGTTTGGAGGGTTGGTCAGGAGGGTTAGGAAGCAGATGGATTAGTCAGACAGCAAGTTAGGGACAGCAAGTTAAGTTCATGCAGCCCCAAGAGACACAGAGTGACTCCCTTATCTCTATATGTGTTCTTGTTCTTACACATCTCAGCAAGCCTATGAGTGCAGTAGTGTGCTAGTTTGAGCCTAGCTAGCATGTTTTGGTGAGAAGAACTAGATGATAGGCTGTGAAATGCAAACAATGGTGAGGTCTACTTCCCTCACAGTCTTGCTGAGATGTGTAAAGAAGAAAGGCAAAACAAAGATTACTGCACTTGCTTCTTCTCTTCTCTGGGGAGCTTTGCCTGCTGGGGAGAAGCTGAGGCTGCTGGCTGGACTCCATCTTGCTTTCTAACCTCACCCTCCTTTGCTTGGCTGCTTCACCTTGCTTTTTAACCCTCTTGGCCGAACCTCCATTCTTCCTTGGGACTGGGGTAAGGTTGAGAGGGGTAGGGGGAAGGTGAGGGGTGGTTGAGAGCCCCTCCTGGGGACTCAGGTTTCTGGGAGGGGAATTGTGTTTGTATTACCTTTTTACCTTGTCTATTTCTGTCTATAACTGTATCTACTGTAACTATCTGCTTGTGCACTGTGCTAGCTGTAAATATAAGCTTCATTCAAATTTCCAGAGCCGGCTGAGTCTAGTCTGGGTAATTTCTAAAAGTGGGGGGGGCAGGGAACACCCAAACCATCATAAGTAGACATCAGCATTGTTTCCTTTTCACAGCCTATCATCTAATTCTTCTCACCAAAATATCCCAGCTAGGCTCAAACTAGCACAATATCCAAAAATACATGGGCACAAGACTGAGAAAAACATATGGCAAATTCAGCTCTAAGCTAGACTTATTCTAGAGGCCACATCCTTACCTTCTAACCATGTGTTTGGAAGGGAAAGCAGGATCAGGCCCATCTAAGTTTAACCTGCAAAATGAGCCCACTGCACAGATTCACAGGGAGAGGCTGAAAATAAACTCTACTGTCTTTCAGGAAAGAGGTGCAGTTGGACCTTCACCGCACAGAAAATGCACAGGAAACATTTTTACATTGTCTTCCTCCAAACTGATTATTGATCCTTTTGGTTTGGGTTTGTTTGATTTGTTTGGGGTTGTGGGTTTGGGGTTTTTTTGTTGTTGTNGGGGGGGGGGAATGGGCGTTTTTTGCGGGGGGGGAGTGGTTTCCCCATAGTAATTTATAATGAACAGTGTTGTACCTTTTCATAGAATCATAGAATCAACCAGGTTGGAAGAGGCCTCCAAGAGCATCCAGTCCAACCTAGCACCCAGCCCTATCCAGTCAACCAGACCATGGCACTAAGTGCCTCATCCAGGCTTTGCTTGAACACCTCCAGGGACGGTGACTCCACCACCTCCCTGGGCAGCCTATTTTTATTTGTCTGCTTGGTGGGTTGTTTTTTAAATCTAGGAACGGAGGGGAAGAGGAGGGGAAACAGAATAGTTTTCTATATCACCTCTAGAGAGATCAAAGAGCTGTGCTGTGTGACTTTTCTTTCTGTACTCTGTACCATACCTTCCCTCACCTCCTGGAAGTGTACACCAACCTGCTTAGGAGCAGAGGATTTGACAGAAAGGGTCGGCACGATGTCTTCGTGTTGGTCCATGAAGATGTGTGTGCACACAACTATTAGAGAACATAAAAGGAAAATAAAACAAGACCAAGTGCCTAATTCAGCCTCCCTCCCGCTCAGGAGTCTCAGTCCTAAGGGAGTTCGGCAAAACAGATTCCAACAGGGCAGACAAGTGAGAAAGCTTAGTCTCCAGCAGAGATAATGGGATCGCCTAATTCTCAGCATGCTTTGGAACAAGAAAAGCTGCCACATGCCGCAATGTGATTGATCGCCTTAATCCGGGGAATCCCAGGGTACATCACAGGTGAGGTGAAAATCAGGTTTCCTGGAGCTGCTGCACTGAAGATCAGCCACTTGGGAAGAGATGAAGGAGCGAGAGGTGCAGTGGCTTTTCTAAGCCTTTGTGTTGCACTCTTTCATGAGCAGTGTATGTGTATGTGCCCAATTGCTTTTCAAATGTGTTTTCTTATTCAGAAATGTTGTGTTTCATTGCGATCTTTCTTCTGGAAGGCTCAAGGGCCGTGTCTTGTCTGTACCTTTCCGGTTTATAGAGTATTCTGGGACAGCCTGTTACTACGTAAGTTATATACCTCACAAGAAGGATCTCCCAGCACAGGTCGGACCTCTACCTATTGTTCTAATGCTAGAATAAAAACAAACTACAGCCCTGCACATGCCTTTTTAGCAGAGGGTCCGTTTAATGTGGTAGCACCAGCGCATTGTCACCCAATTCTCACCCAGCTGCACTATCTTTTCTCACGGTGACAAACATTAACAGCACGGTTTTAAAACCCAGCAATTAATCAGGTCTGTCATTGTGTGGGGCTTGTTGGACTTTTTCTTCTTCCTCTCAAACTATTTCCAAGCTCTTCCAGAGAGTTTTTGATTTAGTTTGGTTGTGGTTTGTTCGTCTCGGGTTTTAAAGCAATAATGCCAGTGCCGTGGCTAGTAGCAACCTCTTGCAAGGAGCCATTTATAAAGGGAAATGTGATTGTTTTAAGCTCTAAAAGAAACGGCAGTAGTATATTAGGTGCGACCACCACTGCCTACTCAGCTGGGAATTCTGATACGTCCTAAAGATGGTTTCGTTACACTATCAACAGTAACCAATATTTCTGGTCAACGATCTCAAACCTAACAGTTACATCTCGATGGGGAATGAGTATTTCGGGACTGTTAGTTACTTTTTCCAGCTATCCAGACGTTTTAATGGTTCACCCATAGCATCGTGACCATAGTTTTGGAGTTGGTGAGCAACACGAGGTGAAACGGGGTTGTGCAACGAACTACGGCATGGCAGAAGAGATCTTTCTGTTGTTTCAATTACGAAATAACTCCATATTTTTAAGTCTACATTTTCCTTCAGCTGCCTCTGTAACTCCAGAAACAATTCGTAACACCGAATTGATAAAACGGAGAGAAGAATTAAGGCTAAAAATGGTTTGATAGACGAGGTGAAAAGTAGATTAATTGCCCGACAGAGCCCTTTTCATGTTTTTATCTTTCATCACGGAAGTATCTGAGGTGGTGGTTATGTAGAAGGGCAGTTTCTTTAATGAACTTTCGTTCTATGTTAAAGAACTAAAGAAAGGGACTTCATCTGCTGCATCTGTTTCAACTTCTGTTGGTAGGGACTGGGGAAAAGGCGGGTTTGCCTCGATCGGTATTGATCAACCTCGTGGCAGTAATCAAGTAAGGGTGTAGGACATTGGAAACATCAAAAGTCACAACCAAAGGGAGGTTCCACTAGCTCATCAGTTCTGGAAAATAAGCAACCACGAGCCGTGTCACGTCACCCTAGGAAAGGACATTGCCGCTTGTGTTTGTCTCCAAATGGTTTTCAACACGGAGCAATTCGTGGAATCGGAGGATCTTAATTTCTCTAAGTATCGTTACGAAGTCAGATCAGAAAAGAGGGGTCAGATGTGTGACCCAAACTCGTAATTCGTCTCCTGCATCTTCTGGGAAGCTGCAGTTTGAGGGAACCTGAGCGGTGATACGCACCTGGCAGGTTCTCTCGAGTGTGTACACTTCTTTATCTCACGCTTCCCACAGTATAGGATGATATAAAGCCATATATATATATGTATGTATGTATGTATGTATAAAACCACTTCCTTCCTTCCTTCCTTCTTTTCTTTCTTTCTTCCTTTCTTTCCTTCCTTCCTTTCTTTCTTCCTAAAGCAAGGACACCCTGAGAGACACCTCTGGGTACTTGACATTCATTCCAGACAGGTTAAAAAATGAGAGGAAAGGTCAAACAATGTTTCCAGATGATCGTAAGGGTGAGAAAACTTCACTCGGCAACTTTCCAGAGCTGGGCTGGCACAGGCACTGCCTTGGCACCGGCTCCCCGGCAGCAAGACACCCGCCTCCAGTCCCTGCAGCCCCCACTTTCCCGACTGGAAAGCGGCTCCGAGGCGCGGGACTCCCGTTTGCACCAGGATCTCCTTGCTGGGCTGTCCCACTCATCTCCACGGATGTTCGTTGCACATCTGTAGTAACTGCCCACGGAAAGTTACATGGAACAGGAGTGGGGAGAGAGAAGAGAAGGAGAAATATCTAAAAACTCATGTTACTTTTTTCTCTCTCTCTCTTTTTCTCTTTTACCCCGCCGGGAAACTCGGCAAACTTCCTGTTTTGGTACGCATGGGTGAATTTGGTAATGCCATGAGTGTGTTTTTAAGCTTTATTTTTTAAAATCAAAACCCACCGATGCACCCCAGGCAATATCTTGCTGCTGCCTAGCAGTGCCTATATGGAGAAGCAGAACGTTTCAGCTTTCTGAGAAGGTTTATTTCTAAGCTTTGAATATAAAGCGTGTGAACGTGGAAACCAAAGGATGACAAAAGTGTTAGGAAATCTATTTAAAAGCCCCAAACTCAGCACTTCTTTAAGGAAAGCAGATAAAATTGTCTCACGAGATTTCGGGAAGGCAGAGTTAGCACAAGAGGTATGAGAGACAGCTTGTTCTGAAGGACAACAGACAAAACACAGTTTGAGAACCAGTGAACAGAAAAACTGAGAGAGAGGGCTTGAGTTACTATTTTCTGGGGAGAGAGGGGGAAAAATGAAACCAAAACCAAAACAAAACAAAACAAAAGAGAAGCTACAATTTAAGAATGAGATCTGAGGAAAGGTGCCTAAGGTGCCTACATTTCGATAAGGTCAAAGATGGGGATATCAGAGGTGAAGGGTTTGAGAGAAAGAGAAGCAACATCGTGACTTTCGCTTTTAGCACAGACTTGGTTAAGAGTACAGCCACGGCGCTGGAACACACGTAGGGACACAGTCCCTGTGGGCTGAGGCTCCTCTGGAATACGGCACGGGATCATTTGAGAGGGAGGTTGAACACATCCCGATTTCTTTGGCCGCTCCGTGTTATCTCCTCCGTCCTGACCAGAGAAAAAGCGCATCAAGAGTGCGGGTGGGGTAACAGCGCCCTTCAGGCTTTAACAACCTGTCTGCAGCCCATCGACAGGCTTGGGGGCAGCCCGGGCAGCTCCTTCATGGGAGGTGGTGTGGGGGTCTGCTCCTGGCTATGGTGAAGGCGGCCACTCCACCGACACGGCGGGGGCATAAACAACATAGAGGTGGACTCCGGCAAGAGGAAGGTCAGGGGCCGGGGAAGCGGCTATACATCCCCATCCACCAGGCTGAAGTGCTTGGCCGGCCCGGGCAAGCAGAGGTAGGGGATGGCACTGCCCGGGCAGAGCAGTGGCAGCGGCAGCAGGCAGCGACTGAGCAAGGGGCTGTCCTTGTATAGGGACGGCACGGAAAGAGCCGAGGTGGGGAGCGGCGGCTCCCCGGGGGGCTCCACCGACCCCAGGCCCTCGGGCTCGGCCGACATCTGTCTCTTGAGCTTGTTGCGGCGGTTCTGGAACCAGATCTTCACCTGCGTCTCCGTGAGGTGCAGCGAGGCAGCCAGCCCGGCCCGCTCGGCGCTGCTCAGGTAGCGCTTCACGTCGAAGGTGGACTCCAGCTGGAAGACCTGGCTCTTGGAGAAAATGGTCCGTGTCTTCTTTCTGCCTGCCGCCGCCGACCTGCTGTTCTCCCCGACGCAGCTCCCAGCTTCTCGAGGCGCTGGCTGCCGCGAGGCGCGGAGATTATCGATGGGCAGCGGGGAGACCTCGGTCCCCAGGAGCAGATCACGACTCGCCCCCTCCGCCCGGAGCCGGCGAGGATCGCTGCCTGCAGCGGTAAAGCACAGCATCAGTCCCCCCGCCTCCCGCACCCCCGCCCCGCATGCACGCACGGCCCGGCGGAGCGATGGGGAGCGGGGCGAGCCGGGGGTGGGGAGGAGGGATATGATGGGGAGGGGGTTGCCGAGAGCTGGCTACAGCCCACCACCCCCTACACACCTTCCAAAGGGGAGAAGAAGGGTAAGGAGCTTCCAGAAAGGAGCTAGGGCAATGACTCTGTGCCAGATGTGGGACAGAGTGACCAGGGGCTCCTGGACACTGGACAAACAGCCGCGGAGACCAGGAGGAGGGTAAAGCCCCGGGAGAAGCCCTGCGAGCAGGTGGGTGAGTGTGTGTGCCGGTGGCACCTCCTTCGGCTGCCCGCGGAGCCTCGGTTCCTCCTTCGCATGCATGTGTGGATGGATGTCTGCAAGGACGGACGGACGGACGGATGGATGGATGGATGGATGGATGGGTGGCTATCCGCGTGTGCCTGGTCCCGGCCGAGGTCAGACCCCCGCCGGGTACGGGGCTGTAGATCGGGCTGGGGCCGGGACCACCGTATTACGTAGGGACCGTGCTGCGACCCGACGTGCGAGACAACCCGATGCGAGCTGCCGGCTCCGTACCCGAGTTGCTGGAGCTTTTATTGAGGTCTTGCTCTTCAGGCCCTTCATCTTCCTCCTCCTCCGGCAGCGCACAGCGGGCTCTGCCTTGCTCCCGAACCGGGCGGCGGGGGCCGGGCTGCAGGATGCTATCGATGCTAAAGGCCGGCGGAGGGGCTCGGCGGCCGCCCCCGAGCTGAACCATACCGATTCGAGACGAATCCGAGCAGAGTCGTTCCGAGCTGCGCCGAGCAGAGCCGCGCAGCGGGACTGGCTGCGGCGGGAGGGCGTCAGCGGCAACCGGGGCGGAGGGAAGGATGGGCAGAGGGGAGAAGGAGGAGGGGTCGGGGAGGTGGAGGGAGGGGATGGAGCTAGAGGGAGCCAAAGGACTGAAAACGGGGGGAGAGGAGCAGGGGAGGGAAGGAAGAAAAAGAGCAGGAGACGGAAGGAATGGGGGAGGAAAGGATGGGGGGAGCTGCATGCTGAGGTGCCCCTTTCCTCGCTGCAGGTGAGATGTGCCTGGAGAGGGTGCCCTGGGCAGGAATGACTGTCCTTCTGCCCAGGACCCTGTATTCATCACTGGTGGAGTGCTGGGTTCAGTTTGGGGCTTTTCATTACAAGGACATTGAGCTGCTGGAGCAGATTCGGAGGAAGAAAATTAAGCTGGCGAAGGGTCTGGAGAACAGGTCTGGTGAAGAGTGGCTGAGGGAACTGGGGTTGTTTAGTCTGGAGCCAAGGAGGACAAGGACCTTCTGGCTCTCTACAACTCCCTGAAAGAAGGTTGAAAGCAGGCATGCCTGTGGGCGTCTCCCAAGTAACAAACGACAGGATAGAAAATGGCCTCAAGTTGCATCAGGCAAGGCTTAGGTTGGACACGATGAAAAATTCCTTCACTGAAAGGATCGTCAGGTCGTGGAATAGGCTGTTTAGGGAGGTGATTGATTCACCATCCCTGGAGGTGTTTAAAAGATGTGTAGATTTTGTACTACTTTTGTAGTGGATTAGGCACTGCTGGGTTAATGTTAAGACTCAACGATCTTAAAGTTCTTTTCCAACATAAAACATTCTATGAATCTATGATTCTGTGATTCAATGAAGCAGAACCAGGCCCAAGAGAACTCATAAGAAAGGTGAAAAGGAGGTGGGGTGAGAGAGGGCAGGAAGGAAAGAACTGGGCAAAATCCCTCCATGCTTTTGTACAGCATCTGACATGACCCCAGACAGTCTGCTGAGGGCATTTGCTGCAGATTTATCAGTGCTCTTATAAGGTGATTGGGACCCTGGTAAAGAGTAATTCCTACGGCCTTTCCCTGTGGACCTGCAAACCCTCAGACCACATAAGCAAAGTTCCCCTGGGGAGAAAGGGAGCCTCTTTCCTCCTGAGTAGCCCCGTGATGTCAAGCCAGTCTGAAATTCACACCCCTCCCGTGAGTCTGCACAGCTCTTCTGTAGTTTTCAAGAGCTAAAACTTGTGTGAGACCCTGAGCATGGCACAGGAGTGGTAAGCAAGTGTTGCATGAGAGGATGGAAATGGAGTCAGAAGGGCTGTGGGAGATGCTGTGGGACTTGAAGAAGTATGGGAGTGTTTCTGTATTATCTGGAGAACTTTTGCTGCCCATCACCTACCACTACTGAAACCTTAAAAAAAAACATTTGCAATATTTAAGAGAAGACATCAAGTGACTCCAGAGCCACCACCAACTGTGAGTGGCAGGAAACCTTCTCGGTCTCTGTGCAAAGCCCGAGGAATGTTTCCAGTCAGCTTTTAAGAGGCCTTTTAGTTCCGATCTCGAGATTTCCATCATGAAAACTGCTGAGGGCAAGCGAGAAGCCCTTGAAGAAGTGTTGACAGTAGAAGTGCTGACAGGCTCTTCAGTATTGTGATGCCAGAGATACCATGAGCTAAAATCAGGGCATCTTAAGAGTTTGGATTGCACTAATCTTTAACGCATTGGTTCTTAGGAGAGCAGGTTTCATCTCTTCATGAAAAAAAAATGGTTTCTCTCCAGAAAGGCACTGAGATTTTGATGCATTGTCTGCTGGAGATATGTACATTTTGCCCCAGAAAACAAACAAACAAACAACAACAACCAGACAAACAAAATCCCCCGTAATATATATCCATCTTTTATCAAGGTGATTACTGGCCAAGTGCCCAGTTCTTTGCATTTGCCTTGCAATATAAGCTTGTGTTTCTGGTGGGGCAAAATGTCCCATTAAAGAGAGCAATAGCATGAGAGAAGGGAGAGGGAACAGAAGAAGCAGCTGAAAAAGTAAATTAGGGAACTCCCTGTGAGCTGGTAAAACTTGGAGCATGGGGTAGCTTGGATGCCAGGTCGGGTTGGTCTTTGCTCCTTGTGCTCCTACCCAAGCCTCCCTTCCCTCTGTCTGAGTGAGGCACATTCCAGGTGCTCACAGTCTGTTCTCGCTGCAAATCTTGTGGTCCTGCAGAAATCTGTCTTAAAAATCCATCTAAAAAGCAAATGCATTTACTCAGTGTGTTTCCCTAGAAGATATTTTCTTGGAAGAAAAAAAAGAAGGCAGAAAAGCGAATTTTAGAAGGTGATATAAGTTTTACTTTCTAATTCTTTTCACTTCAGCTCCTTCTACATCCCTGAGCAGTCCAAGTCCACCCCGGCAGGCCCAGCTTAGTAATACCCTGTCAGGAAAGGGCTGTCCTACTTTTCCAGTCCTTCTTGGCCATAAGATGGAATCAATTCATTGGCAGCAAGAAGTTGGAGGGGATCTCCGGAGTCTCTGCTGCAGTAAGTCCCGTACAGGTCTCCTCATGCCCTCTGCTAAAGCTCTCCATATCTTCAGGGGAGAGTTGAGCTTGACTTTGCGTGCCAACACGTAGCACAGTATCCTACAAACCCTAAACAACCTCCTGCAAAATTCTCCCAGCCCCAGGGAGGAAACGCTCTGCAGTGGAGCTGCCTCGGGGAGGGGCAGCAGAACTCGCCCCCGGTCCGCTCCAGACCCTCCCTGAGCCCCAGCTCCAGTCCAGAGCTGGAGGAGTGAGACGATACCTGGCAGGGGGAGAGACCTTGCCAAAAATCAGTGGCTTTTGCGAGAGGCTGGTTCCCGGGGCGGAGGAAGCCTGGGGCTAAGAGTGGCTGTGGGGAGAGGGCCGTTTTGGCCCGGGTCTCTATTCTGTGTGAGGCTCAGCTGAGCCAGCAAATGGGGTCTCGCTGCCCAAAGGCGGTTTCAGCACGGCTTAATTCCACCCAGCACTGCTCGCGATTCACCCCCCAGGCTCCCAAAGGCCGTCAGATAAGGCGTTTAATCACTGCATTTAAAAGCAATATATTTTTCTTACAATGCTCAGAGATTTTCCCACACTACTGCTTTTTAATCCCGCACTTTGCTTGCGTTTTATCTGGCAGGAACAATCCTGTCGTTTGGGACCTGTTGTGACATGGAGGCCAACAGGGCACACTGGCAGTGCAGGAAGTGAGAAGCTTTTTCTTTCAATACATCCCTAATTTGGAAGCTCACACCAGGCTGAATGGAAACCTTTCACCTGTAAAAGCTTTTCAGCAGCACACATTTTATTTCCATTTTA
The DNA here is from genome assembly GCA_013400475.1 of Tricholaema leucomelas. NCBI lineage: Eukaryota > Metazoa > Chordata > Aves > Piciformes > Lybiidae > Tricholaema lacrymosa > Tricholaema leucomelas. The sequence goes on along the minus strand of WAAF01004836.1, from coordinate 83,259 downwards.
TTTCAGAGTGCAAAAACTCTCCCACCCTAAATCTACAGCTGGTGGAAATGAAATCTGGTCAGATTCTACAGATCAAATCCTACAGATTCTGGTTTTGCGTGGATGCAGAGTCAGGCTTGGTTTGCACCCTGAAGTGCTGGAAGGTAGAATGTGCCCTTCTGTATCTCACGTCTCCTTGCACATCAGACCCTGATTGCTTCTGGCACACTGGCACCTTGCAGTGATCTTCGAGTTGTCCCCACTGCTCTTCCAGGACATAGGACAGAGTAGCTGGAGGGACAGTATGAGTAGCTGGAAAGCAGGTTCGTCTGGAGTCCCACTGAAGGCAGCTACACACACAAAGTGGCTTTTCAGGAGAGCTGAGTGTGATAAGATGACCCAGAGGTGTGGGAACAGGCAGGTCGGGCAGTGATGTGACCGTGGGACTGAGCATCCTTCTCCCAAACCTTCTGTTTCCCTCTGAGGCCCGGTTCAGAGTTCTCCTCTAAATGGCCTTCCTGCAACCTCTGCCCCTGATACGGGAGGTGTGAGGAAAAATCCTAGAGGGGATTTCCGAATGAAGCCAGGAATTCTTGTCTGTGGAGCGGGACTGCTAAAAGGAGAGAGAAGGGAGGGGGGGGAAGGAGAGGAGAGAGGAGAAGGGGAGGAGAGGACAGGAATTATTAAAACAAAAAAAAAAAAAAGGAAAGAAAAAGAAAAAAACTTGAACAGATAAAAAAATAAAAAGGGGGGGAGGGGGGGGGAGGGGAGGGGGGTGG
>WAAF01004836.1:15976-82470 GCA_013400475.1 Tricholaema leucomelas | reverse complement strand
AAGAAAAGAAAAGAAAAGAAAAGAAAAGAAAAGAAAAGAAAAGAAAAGAAAAGAAAAGAAAAGAAAAGAAAAGAAAAGAAAAGAAAAGAAAAGAAAAGAAAAGAAATGGCTCTCGATTTTAGCCGCAGGACCAGATTTTCCTGACTTGCTCTTCTCAGGGACACTCGTGCATGTCACTACATAGAAAATAAAACGTCAGATCCGTGAGTAGAGTTGAGGAACTCGGGATAGTTAAATGAACCATTAAGAAACGTGCCCTTAAGTTCTGTACTTCGGGAAAGGGACGGGATATTTCCTGGCTCCAATCCGAGGCCGAGAGCAGTAAATAACTGGGAGTCTGGAGCGACTCTCCCTCCGATCGATCGGAGCCGGGCACCCACCGGCGGCTGTTGGAAAGGAGCAGAGACAGACTATTCCAACATAATGGAGTATAAAAGAGGAGCGGGGCGGGGGGTGGGGGGAGAAGAACCAAAACAAAACCAACCAATCGATCCAAACATATTGCTGTGCAGTGGAGCCAGTGCTCACCTATGAGATTTATCAAGTATTGATTAACATGAATATTTTAGACTCGTGCCTACGAGAGAAGTTCTGGGCCATCTGAAGGCGGTGAGCGGTGCACCATTTGCAGAGCAGCCATTTAACAAGGTGCTTTTCAGCTTATCGATCGGGTTCATTTGAAGTGTAATTAATAAGAGCATTTTACGGCAGCTACACTAGGAATTTAGTTCAAGGCAGATCTGGCAGAACTTGGATTTTCGGTTGGCTTGCTTAGCTCTAAAAAAGAATGGGGTGGGGGGGAAGGGGAAAAAGGGGGAGGAAAAAATCTTTTCGCTGCTTCTCCTTTTTTATAGCGTCCAATAAACACCAGTTATCTTGGTGAGGAGGCTGGTGAGGTTTCCCATCGCCTCGCCTCTGGAGTGCCATCTAGCTAAGCTGTTGTAGCAACAGCCATTAAATAAATGTCAACAGACAAAGATTTATGCTGCATAATAATATTACAGCTGTAGTATAACTGGATTTATTTTAAAGCTATTCTGAGGTTGCTTTGATCTATAAAGCAGCAACGTATGTCTCTTATGTTGCAGACAGACTTCGCGGAATTACTTTTGAGCTTCACAGTCCACCAGCGTTTTTCTTGGTAGCGTTCTGCTTTGCAGAAGCACAAAGCGTGACTCTTTTACCTCTTTGATTCGCCTAATAAAAATTAGCGACAGGGAAGAAAAGTGCGAGGAATTTGCTGTGTTGATTTGAGGGATGGGTTTGGGGTTTGGGGGAGCGTTTTGAGGTCGCCCATGTACGCTTATCAATGGATGCGACTTCTCTCTTCTGTTTCTCTGCGTCCTACAGGAATTTCTTGCCGTCAAGTACAATGAAAAGCTTAATTTAAAAAGCTATGAGGTAAATAGACCTGTGGTGTCTGTATTCCTACTTTCAGCACGTACTTTTAATAAGCTCTCTAAAAGCAGTTCCTGCGTATACAGAATAAGGCATAAGTAAGCTTCCGGGCCCCCCCCCTCCCTTTCTTTTCTTGGATTAATCCACGTCTTTCACCTTTTATTGTGTTTGCTGTGATCATAAGTTACAAATACAGTGTACGAAAAAAAAAAATCTGTTTATTGATATAATCAGCACGTCTTTAAAAAAACAAACAAACAAAATAAAACCCCCAAACAAACTAATGTCAAAGCACATTTTTTTAAGATCTGATTGATCATTTAGCCCTGCCAGCTCCTTAACTTCAAGAAAAGACTATTTAATAGAATCAGAAGTATAACAATCTCATATGTTACTCCAAAGAAAAGGCATGTGGAGAGCGGCAAGGGTGTTAAATTTCGCACTGGATTACAATCTACTCTGATATGACTGTAGTGAGTCAGGATTTTACTCCAGTAAGTAACACTGGGAGAGCTGGGGGAGCTGGGCATGACGGGGAAGAAACACAGTCTGGCCGCTTTCTTCCAGGGATAGTCAGGCTCTGAACCGTATCAAGTCAAGTGGTTGCGCCCCGAGGAAGAAACAGCCCCCCCCGAAAGTCACCTCCTTTGCGCATGAGAAAGTTGTAAGTCCAGCCCAGCCGCTCCCCCTTGGCCAGGGACCGGTACCCCCAGGCCGCTTTACGGTCCTGTTTACACTGCTCCGGAACTAGGCTTTAGAAGTTGTTGCCCCAAATTCAGATGATAGATATGCANAAAGGGGGGGGGGAAGGGGGGAGCAAGACAGAAAAACACATCCGAACAACCCCAAACAACCAGCTGGCGAAGATCTCCCGGAGCGAGACGAGGGATTTCAGAGCAATTGGAGAGGAAAAAACGGGTGAGGGAGGGGATTAAAAAAACAAAAAAAAAAAAAAAGAAAGAAACAAAAACTAACCCGCTCCCTCCCCCCCCCAAAAAAAAAACCCTCACACCCAAAACCAAAAGCCTCCAAGGAAACAACAAAAAGCCAGCTTCTAAAAACGGGGCTCAAGTCAAAACGAGCATCCCGGCAAGGGAGCACTTTGTTCAGCAACGCGGGATATTTATGTATATATTAATTTCATTCTCGAGTGGTTTGGAGGTTTCCGAGGTCCTGATTTCAACGTCGTGTTTCAGGCCAAAGAGGAAAAAGAAAAAAAATGGAAAGCCAACTAAACACCAAAAAGCGCTGGAGAGGTTATAATCCGCTCCTGACCCTTCTTCTCAGGTTTCGCATCGAAACTGAAGCTCCGCAGCACCCCGTCGATCGATTTCAGAAGAAGAAACCGTGAGATTGTTCCAAATAGAATGCGAATGTAGTAAGAATTAGATGTTTGGAGACCGGTCCTCGTGTACATACCCCCAGCAGATCCTGAACCCGGCTTTCCCTGTGGGGACACCGAGTGCTCCGAGCTGGTTGGTTCGGTTACGTTTGATTATGCCCTAAAAATCTACGATCAAATCTTGACCATCCACCAAGGCTGAGTTTTTACAGGGTCGTTTCTCCCTTAATATTTGGGAAAAGAAATTCAAACTTTTATCAATAGGGATGGACGCGATATTCATTTTTAGCAGAGGGTAGGGAGGGAGAAACAAAAGGGATGTTAAAAGGGGAAGGGAAAAGAAAAAAAGCTTGGCATGCATAATACTTCATATAATGTCACATTACAGGCCATCTTGCATAAGTAGCCGTACACCTCCCCAGTCTGTCCCCATCTGATTGGGTTTTTTTCCCTTCCTCTTAAATTACCGATGCCAACTAATAATCGATTAGACAAACCGATCCCGTAAGCAGTGGGGAAAAGCCGAGGTATGTTTTCCTCAGCCTCCTCAGGAGACTGAAATAAATGGAAAACACCGGTAAAATACAGTGTGTTGAATTATATAGATGTATTTAACTTTGTAATTTTAGCTGATAGGGAAATCAAACGAAAGCTGAGAAACCGCATCCTCACAGCTCGGGCTTCAGAGGGGAACTCATTCCAACAATCTGCCTTCGAGTTGTTTCAAACGGGAAAGCCTGCACGGAGAAGGACCAGGGGGCATCAGCACATCATGCTTTGAGTATCGATCGTATGAGAACGGTAACAACGGAGATGGGGTGGGGGGAATCTGTACGAATTAAGTGAGTGAAACAAAGGGCCCTGGAGAAGCTGCTGGAGGCAGGGATCCGCAGGGTCCCCTGCCCTGCACGGAAAGCAGCAGGGAAAACCTTCCCCAGACAGAGACGCTGGCCCGAGACAGCGGAGGACCCGCAGAAGGTCCTTTGGCCGCTGTAGGGGTCACCGAGGCTTCGCCGTCCGTGGGGTGACTGTGGCTGGGGCAGGAAGGGCCGCCGGGCCCGGTGGTTCCGTACATTCGCCTCACGCTGGGCGTCCCTACGGGGGACGAAGTGTCTAGGGAGGCTGCTTGCTCCCCACCACCACCCTTGAAAACGCCAGTCTGTGTCGCCCCGAGCCCAATGTGGGGGCTTTGCCGCTGCCATGCGGCTGCATTTTCTTTGGATGCGCGGCGGGGGGGGACAGACATCGACTCGCTCCCGGCTGATGGGGTGGGGGTGTCCTCGTAGTCCTGTCGGTTCCCTCCGGCTGCGGCGCGGCGCTCCCAGTTAACCCCAAAAAGTAAGTTTATTGCACGTTCAAAAAAAAAAAAAAAAGGAAGAAGAAGACAGAAAAACTGAGAAACGTGTCAACTGGAAACAAAAAGTCTGGGGAGGAGGGTGGAGCTGGAAGCCGGGGGAGAGGGGGCGAGGGAGCCGCTGTCCCGGCACAGGTGGGTGCTCAGACGAGTCCTGTCATCTGCGACCGTAGAAACGGGAGGGAAGCGGCGGGGAAGGTGCCCAGGGGGTAGCTGACGCTGCTGGAGAAGCCCACCAAGGGGGGTGACATGTGGGGCAGGGTGAAGCCCAAGGCGCTCGCTGGCGAGTTCTCGTGGTACAAAATGGGGACCCTCACTATCCTTTGGGCAGCGTGGGACAGGTTGGCAGCCTCCAGATCGGCGGCCAATTGCCGCTTCCACTTGTTGCGGCGGTTCTGGAACCAGATCTTCACCTGGGTCTCGGTGAGATGCAGCGAGGCGGCCAGCCCTGCCCTCTCTGAGCTGCTCAGGTAGCGCTTCACGTCGAAGGTGGACTCGAGCTGGAAGACCTGGCTGCGGCTGAACACCGTGCGCGTCTTCTTCTTGCGACCGGCTGCGCGTTGCTCCGGTTCTCCCGGCTCCTCGCCTCGTTCTTCCTCCTCCTCACGGCCTCCAGGCCCCGCACGGCCGCCCGTCGATCCCCGCACCGCCGCCCGCCCGCCGCTGCCCGCCCGCTCCACCGGTTCCTCGGGCAGCTCGGGGGAGTCCCGGTCGCTGGCTGTGAAGAGAGGCAGAGGGCTGGGAGGTGGAGTTGATGTTCCGAAGAGAGGAGGGGTGTAAGAGAGAGGGGAGCATCTCCCGCCGAGCTGGAGGCAGCAGTTGCCTTTCGCCCTCACTGGGAGAGGAAATTACGCGACTGCGGAGGGAGTAAGGAGAGGCCGGGGAAACGGGGACTGCTGATGGGCGAGGAGTCACAGAATCACAGAAACATTCCGGTTGGAAAAGACCCTCAGGATCATCAATTCCAACCGTCATCTCTACTTTATAAAGTCAGGGGAAAGGTTCCTGGCACTGCTTTGGGACAAATTCCCCAGTATTTGTGAGTATACACACAGAGAAGCTCACGTATGCTGTACGGAAAGACAGACATTCCACGTGTATATGTATATATATATATACATATATATACTCATCTGTGTACCTACTCACACGTGTGAGTGTGTGTGTGCACAACCAAGCGTACACATGTACCTAAACGCACACACACACGTAGGTAACATACATATACTCGAAACCACAAGTGCATAGGTGTGCAGAGACGTATATATATGCACAGTAAGTATGTATATACTTTCTATATCTGCATTAGACATGGAAACTCTAATTTATACACCTATATTTGCACGCATACGTGAACACAAATATATTTACACACGTATGTACACATATATATTTACACACGAATATGTATGTGTGTATACATATATACGTACAAGCACACATGTAAGTATAGGTTTGTGTGTAAGAGAGGTAAGTAAAGCAACCCGGGTGGGTGTTTAAAGAGAAGTAAGAATAAATCCTCTCTTTGTTTTCATGTTATTCTAAACCTGAGAAACCAAATGGATCGGGGCAGCTCCTCTAATACGAGAACATTGCTTTCCCAGCGCATCTCCGAGAGTTTCCAACGCTGTGCTTTCCATTAGCAATTTTAAAAGAGGAAAAAATTATTTCCTACTCTTTATAGAGCAGAAGGTGGGGGGGGCTAGGGGGAGGAAAAAGAGAAAAAGCAAGAAAAACAAGGCAGTTGTTTCGGCAGTGGTTTTCTGTTTCTAGATATACTTTCGGGAGCAATTAACAACATTAACAAACGCATCGCTGTAAAAAGGAAACTCTGTAATTGACAAATCACCTTTCTTTTCCTTACTGAGCAATGCTGAGAACTCGAGAGGATAACAGGGGTGCGCTCAGGGGCAGTATTTTTTTTCTATCACGATTAAAATAACACTGATGGCAGGCCCATAAACTTTTTCAGATGTTAATTTCTGCTTCTCAACCCAGATTTGCCTCCAGCTCCCTTCCCAGAGGGGTCCCCGCCGTGCCAGGCCGCTGAGGGAAAGGGCAAGCGGCGGGGCCGATTGTGCGGGAAGGGGCTCCCAGGGCTCAGGGAGCCCGAGCCCAGCTGCTCCCCCCTAGCTTTCCAAACTCTTCTGTGCTCTTCCGGCTTACTGGAACGTCAGAGGGGAAAAAAAAAAGGGGGGGACGGGGAGGGTAAAGAAAAACTCCCCGAGAGAGCAGACAACCCCTGTTTTCATTTTGGGCGGTGGGGAGGAAGCTCCAGCTACCTGACGCGCCGTGAGCGTTCCCGGAGATTTACCCTCGGCTGGCCAGAAACGGGAAAGCAGGAGAAGGCAGCCAGGGCACCCCGCGCATCCCACTCGGCTCCTTGTCCCAGGGCCCGTGGACGGACTGGATTCCCCTCCGCCTCTAAGGAAGCTAAGCATAGACACCTCCCCACCCCCTATCCTCATCCAGGCCTGGTGATTAGGGACAGAGAAAAACGACTTACTCTCGGGACTGGCGCAGCCCAGGAAAGCGGCGTGTGCTCGGCGGTACCAGCCGACGGCAGCGTCGCGCAGGGGACAGCCCGTGGCTCCGAGTCGCAGCGGGGAACGTGGATCCCCGCGCCCACCACCGCCTCCCATCGCCGCCTGCCGAGTCCCGCCGCCTCCCGCCTTGCCCTCGGTGCCCAGCAGGTCCTCGATGAAGAAAGAGGAGACGCGAGCGGAGGTGGAGCCGGCGTTTTCCGTGGCTTCGTCCGGCATGTTGGGAGAAAGGTGCGGGAGCGGGGTCCCGGCTCTACCGGCGGCTGGCTCCTCGGTTCGCCTCTGCCTCTGTCTAGCCCCGTGGATGCTCTCCTGGTATAAAAGGTTTTTTTTCCGGAGTAATCATTTCAGATCGCGGTTTGCCATCATTTCCTGCAAGCTAGGAGGGGAGGGAGGAGGGGGAGGAGGGGAAGGGAACGGGGAAGGAGGAAAAAAAAAAAAAAGGGAAAAAAAAAAAAGGCAGGAACCCGACAACCCATCGGAGGCGCCAGATTCTGCGCGAAAACGATAATAACGAAATAAAAAATGTCATGCGAGTTAAACGCTGGACACGAGAGGGGGAAATCCTGGGATTGGAGGAGCTGGGCGGCAAATGGGATTTCCGCGGGGGAAGCGCAGGGCGCGGAAACACGGCGGGGCCGGGCGCTGCCGGTGTCGGTGCGTGTGTATGTGTGTGCGGGGTGTGTGCGTGTGCACCGCCCCGGGGCTGCCACTCACAAGCTCCTTATTTAGGTCAATTAAGGAGCAAATCCCATTGCGGGGGGAGCGGCAGCGCCGGCCCCGCCACACGGGCCGCAGATGGGGGTGGGATGTCGGAGAAGAGTGGGGGGGGCATGGCCACTCCACATCTCGATCCTCCCATTGGCTTCAGTAGGCTCAGCGAGCAGCCCAACCAGCCAATCGGCGCTGCAGATATCACGGTTATATTAATATTATTAATAATAATCAACCCCACATACACCTCCCCCACTAAGCGCTTTCATGTCGGCTGCGGCAGCGATGGACGGGGAAGATGGGCCCTCCGTCGCCCGCAGAGACCGAACCGGCCCCCGCCGAGGACTGCTGGAGGAGCGGTGAGGTTGTCCCCAACCCGGAGACACCGGGAGGATGTGGGGAGTGGCGGAGAGACACCTGCCCCCGTGAGTAGGCAGCGCCCGCTGTCCCGCCGGGGGAAGATGCTCTTACGGGGAGTGGGACTGCAGAGTCTCCTGAGACCCAGTTGGTGACTTTTCCTTAATATCTGTATTCCCATATACATGTATATTTATATCTACATATGCATATTATGTTCGTATAGTTTATTGGGACGGACATACGGCCCCAGGTCAGGGAAAATGAGGCCGTTCACCTCTCCCCGTCTCCTGCCGGCCTGGTCGGGGGGAGCTGCGGGGATGCGCTTCCCCTTCCAACAACCCATCCCATGGCTCCTGAAGTTACCTCTCCACAGGCTGCTACTATAGTCGTTATTCCATGAAGCTCACTTCATGGGAAACCATAAAGCTACCCTCCGCCTGCCCCGTTCTCCTGAGCCCACTGAATCGTCGTGCCTTGCGACAGGAACCTCCAGCAACTTCACCTCGCTGCAGGGTGCCGGGGTTAGAAGAGATTTCCTCGTTTTTTTCCTTTGGGATCAGGATGTGGACGGATGAGTCGATCCAGAATGGACGTCGAAGACCCATTTGGGTGAGTACAGAGATGTCCTTGCGATATTCACCTGAGGGTCATCTCTCCCCTGCTCTGCTCTGCCTGCTCTGCCGGGATATCCCAACTCGTTCCGCTTTGCGAGGCTCCTGGACACGCACCACTTTCCCAAGCCCCGCCTCCCGCTCCCGCTTTGGAAACGGCCACCGACTGCTTCCCGGCAGGAGTGTCCGGGGTCCACTCCCCGGCACTGAGCAGTCCCTTTTCCCGAGGTGGCCGTGGGGACATCTGAGGTCAGGGCCTATGTAGGAGGAAAAAAAAAAAAATCGGGAGTGATTCCACTTCTAAAGACTCCGGGAAAAGTGCGAACAGCCAGAACTCTGAAACGCAACCTGGAAAAGCAGGAATATACAGGAACATGCTGCACCATAGAATCTTTTCTGTTGGAAAAGACTTTTAAGATCATTGAGTCCAACCATTCTTTAACTCTGCCGAGGTTGGTGCTGAACCCTGTCCCTCTGTACCACATCTCTGCCTCTTTTAGACACCTCTAGGGATGGGCATTCAACCATGGGCAACCTGTTCCAGTCTTTGAGAACCCTTTCAGGGAAGAGTTTCTTCTATTATCCACCCTAAACCTCGCCTGCTGCAACTTGAAGCTATTTCCTCTCACTTGTTACTAGGGGGAAGAGACCAGCCCCCACTTCGCTGCAGCCTTCTTTCAGAGAGCTGTAGAAAGTACTGAAGTCTCCCCTCAGCCTCATTCTCTCCCCATTTCCCTCGGCAGCTTCTTCTCGCAAGATCAGTTCTCCACACCCTTCACCAGCTTTTTTTGCTCTACTCTGGGACTGCTTCAAGACCTCAATTTAATGAAGTTTTCGGTCTTACATGGGCAGAAACCGAGCGAAGTTTGGTGAACTGCAAACCGGGAGAAAGTTCATTTGTCACTTGTTGTCCTGCAGCGACGCTAACAAACGTTGCTCTTACGCTCTGCACATCTTGGCGTGGCTTGTGGGATAGGAAAGATAAATTGGATGGATCTATCTTAAGCATCCATAAACCAGCAGCTCTTTTTGACTGGGAGACTCGAAAAAAATTGTGTGCTTTCTTTCAGAATAAAGAGAAAAACGTGGAGCCTGCTTACTTCTGTACATTTCATGAACGAAGTGCAAAAGAGACGCATGCATCTAGCGTTTTTATTTCATAAAGTATTACTAAAATGTGGTCGTATCACTTCTGTAATATTTGCTTTCCAGTGACTAGGAAAAAAAAGTCAATACAAGTAAATTTTCCTTTTTTTTTTTGGGAGGGGGGGAGTAGGGTTTTTTGTTTTGTTTGTTTTTTGTTTTGTTTCCTCCCCCATATTTCTTTACCATAACTTGTAAGTGTGGGACGATGATTTAGACCGCAGCAGGACCTTTTTTTTTTTTTTTTTTCTCCATCCCTGGCTCTTTTTTTTTATGAAAAGTCCTGTGCGCTCAGACGGACATCCTGACACAGAAAATCAGGTTGGGTATCATTCTCGACCTGCCAAGCACAACGCTTGCACGTACGCGTCCGGGCGCCTGGGCTATTTTTGTAAACCTGGAACAATGTTTACTTGGTTTTTACATCGCTACAGCGAAATGACTTCTAATGTTAGTGCTTATCATCACGAGGAGGAGATAAAGGGTGTGTGTTTGCTGGATGTCTCCCTGCGGCCACTCTATAGAGAGCAGGACTCTCTATAGGTAGCTTAGAAAAAGCAGCCAGTGACGGTATTTTCATGATTTAATATCAGAAAGTCATCCTGGACCCCTGTTCTGTCTCTTTTTGGTGTCACTTGCAGAGGGTAACCCAGGTTTGGAGATTCCTTTGTGCCGAGGGCACTGCCATCGCCCCGGGCTAACCTCCCCGAGCCGACGGGGCTCGGTCTGGAAGCGATGAGACAGAACCTCTTCTTCGCCCCTCGTTTTGTCCCCCACCGCCATCTCTTCGCGGCACGGTGAACACTGCTGTTCTGCAGGGAGCTTTAAAAGGAAGCTTGCGGCTCAGAAGGGATTGCCCGGTGGTTTGGGGCAGAGGAGGCTTCCAGATCAGTCTTAGACTAGAGGTAGAGGGACCTTTATTTTTCCCATTCCTGTCTCTGTTTTCTCCCAGTTCATGTTTTTCTCCTACTTCCACATCTGGGGCAACTTCGGAAGGTGCAGGACAGTCCCCTCTGAACAGTTTCTACTTCTCTCCTGGCTCCTAGCTTTGCTGATCACTGGTGTGAGGGTGCTGGTGGGACACTCACCTCCAGCACCATCTCCGACGGCTCCTGAGCCTTTGGCAGGGTTTACCTGAGGCGGGCTCGGAGACGGCTGGGCTGTCAGGCAGGGAGCAAGGAGAAACAAGGATCTGGGGGCGCGATCGGGGGGAAAATCAGCAGGCGGAGGACTATTTTTGGGGCAGAAAACGTTTATGTGAATGTGACAAGTGTCTCCAGTGGGCCACGGCGATTCCAGACTGGCTGCCCCTGACATTTGCCCAGTAAGGGCTAGATGGAGCAGGGCCTGCCTGCAATATGAATGCAATTACCTGGCTGGTGTTTGATGTCTCCTCTCGGTCTCCCCCTATCCCAAAACTGCCTCGATGTGTCGTAAAATAGAACTGAAATGAGAGACAGGCTTTAGCGCTGGCTGCATAACCTCTGCTCCTTTCTGCTTTTAAGGTTTGGAGCCCGGATCTTTGCGGGGGATGTTTAACCCCCAACGCTGCGGGCAGAGATGGCTTCCTGAGAAAGAGAATCATCCGTCTCTCCCTTCTCCATGCTCAACATATCGCTCAGATCCTGTCACCCTCCTAACATATCAGACGGTAGCGCTGTGGGTAAGGACATTCATTCTTGGCCAACATCTGCCTCTGGGTTTTTTTGGGGGTTGTTTTCGTATTTAATATATGCGTGTCTACTTTCAAACGAAAACAGTTTTCCAGCCAGGTTCGGTTTAGCTGTAAAAATAAACTAAGCAAAGACCGTATTCCCACCTTCAGGAAACTGCCAGGAGCCACCAAAAAGCCAAAGATGCAAGGACGAAGAAGCAGCATTTTCCTGGTCCAACCCTCCTTTAGAGGAGTAGAGATTTTAAGCCCGCCATAATATAAAAGTTCAACCAGATTATGCACCTCCTCTAAACCCCTGTGTAACATCTTCCTCTACCTCCTCCTCCTGGGGAGTGCTGGAGGACAGGGTTCCGCTCGGCTGCGGGGGAGTCATCCAAATCTCTCTCGCCGGGACACCTCCCATGGCTATATAGCTCCAGTTCTCAAAGAGTCTCCGACGCGGAGCAGGACCCGAGAGAGGGGAGGTCATGTCCCTCTGGGCCTTTGTGGGACAAGGGGAGGAAGTACTTCAGAGAGATGTTCCAGCTAGCCTACCTCCCATGCGGTGTGGGTGCTGTACACATCTCACGGGAACACCCCGTTTTTGGCTGGCCTTGACACACATAAGTCAGGGAGAGCAGAGTTGTAGGACCACCTTTTGTTGTTGTTGTTCCCTGCAGTTAGAAACCCCTAAGCCCATCTTTAAACGTGGGTTAGACAGAGCTTCAGTGCAGTGGATTTCCTTGCTGAACTTGCAGTAAACGTTAAGGGGTGTCCAAAGAAATAGAGAAATTTATAATTCTGTGAGTTTTGGTGGGTTTTTTTTGGGGGTGTGGATTTTATCATTTAGTTGTTTGTTTGTATTTTTATTTTCCAGTGAATTATCTGTACAAATCCAACCCTACTGAATTCTTCACCACCAGTGATACTGGCAGAGAACTTTCCCCCTTTCAAGGACGCTGCACAAGCTGTGCTGGTTCCCATGAATGTGTTCATTATTCACAGATAGTCACTAAGTGCTTTGGATGGAAACTTCCAGCCCCTAGAATATCCTGACTGTCTGTGATGTCTACTTATTGCTTATCATAGATGTCACACGATTAGGGACATGACTGCATCACTTAAATGTTGTTTCCTTGCTAAGTGAGGGGTATTTTAACCTATGATCAGTCACCAATCTGGGAAATTACCTTATATTAAATGAAGAAAACAATGTGAGACTGATTTGGGGGGAATATCTATTCCCTAGTGTTAGAATCCTTACATTAAATGAAGAAAACAATGTGAGACTGATTTGGGGGGAATATCTATTCCCTAGTGTTAGAATCCTTACATTAAATGAAGAAAACAAATTGAGACTGATTTGGGGGGAATATTTATTCCCTAGTGTTAGAATCCTTGCATTAAATGAAGAAAACAATGTGAGACTGATTTGGGGGGAATATCTATTCCCTAATGTTAGAATCCTTACATTAAATGAAGAAAACAATGTGAGACTGATCTGGGGGGAATATTTATTCCCTAGTGTTAGAATCCCAGAGCCTGTTCAGAAATACTTCTTAATTATCTGTCTGGTGATGGGGAGAGAGAAGAAGAAAACAGATCATCAACAAAATTATGTGATCATTTAAAAAGAAGAGAGGTGGTCCCTGCTGAAATGAGCTAACAGTTATACTGCAGTCCTGTTGTAAAGTAACTTTTCCAGGAAGGCTTTTGGCATTGATTCCCTCACACAATTTTAATATGTTTGGGGTTTCTTTTTGGTGGGGGATGGAAGGGGAGTGTTGTTTTTGTATGTACAGTGAGAGAATGCATAGTTTTATTGGTACTGGTGAGGGTCAGCCACAGGAGAATTATGGAGGTCATGTGAAATAGGTGCCAATAAAGCTTTTATTATTGTTATAGAGACAAAAGAGCATTATGGAAAGAGATCCTTACCAGACCTAACCACTAATGTTTTGTGCTGTTAACAATCGTGTTGGAAAATACAGAGACCTAGGAAAACAAAACAAAACAAAACAAACAAAACACACACACACACACACAAACAACCCAAAAAAACCCCCAACCTTTTTGCTCTCAGAAAATGAAGGTCTCCTCAAAATAAGACTCTTGATTTTACCAAACCCAGAGTATCGAGGGGGAAAGCAATTAAATTGCCCTGTCACAGCAGAACAAAAGTGTTTGGATTCTGAAATGACATTGAACATTTGGGGTTTTTTTTTGTGTTATGCAAGATAAGAAAAGAAAAGTAGTTTTTAATCAGCAAGGTCTATTTTACCTCTAGGTCCGATGTCCCTACAGTTTGAATACGAAGGTTTCTTGCTAGAGCTTGTAGATTCTGAAGGAAAAATTCACTAAAACATTGTTCTCCCTCCCTCATCCAACCTTGAGTGATTTCAGTGGAGCACTAAGCCATTGTCAAGGACTGTAATGAACTTCTCCATGTGCTGATGCGTTGGATTCTTAAATCAAACTTCAAAAACAGTTGGAGCTTAGTGAATTTAGCTAAAAAAAAATTTCATACCTTCTTAAATCAGATTGACTAAGGAGTTTTACATTAATTCCAGGACAGAACCAAATTCAATCAAAGCAAGTATTAAGAACTTACACTACAAAACAGCCTTTGTATTTTTACAGTTGGGTAAAAGAAAAATGGATGCAGGGATCAAAGTTAGCCCCCAAATAATAGTAAGATTAGGCTAAAACTTATACCAGCCTTTGCACTTTGATAGTAAAAATGATTCAAACTATGTGTGCTGTAAGGGAAAGGCTTAAGAAGACTTGTGAAAATTACATGGAGCCTTATGGAATTCAAAAAATCAGCTCTATTTATGACTTCTATTAATGAAAAGTGAGTGAGCTCTGCAGAGAAAGAAAGCAGAAAGAATCTCCTATCCACTGACTTTTAATTCGTTTACAAGTATTGAACACAAACCCTATGAGGAGAGGCTGAGGGAGCTGGGGGTGTGCAGCCTGCAGAAGAGGAGGCTCAGGGCAGACCTCATTGCTGTCTACAACTCCCTGAAGGGAGGCTGTAGCCAGGTGGGGTTGGTCTCTTCTGCCAGGCAACCAGCAACAGAAGAAGGGGACACAGCCTCAAGTTGTGCCAGGGGAGGTCTAGGCTGGATGTTAGGAGGAAGTTGTTGGCAGAGAGAGTGATTGGCATTGGAATGGGCTGCCCAGGGAGGTGGTGGAGTTGCTGTGCCTGGAGGTGTTGAAGCCAAGCCTGGATGAGGCACTTAGTGCCATGGTCTGGTTGATTGGTGCTAGGTTGGACTGGCTGAGCTTGGAGGTCTCTTCCAACCTGCTTGATTCTATGATTCTAATTAATTTCTCATAAAAGAGTATAATGTACCAAGCTTTAAACCTGCCATTAGAGCAAGGAAAAAGCTTAGCATTTTCCCTTGTAAGAAATACACTTTTGTAAACCATATTGGAGCAAAGCATAAAGATTTCCCTCCCCCCCCCAAAAAAAAACCACCTCTCTCTCTAACCATATATCTATGTACACAAATGTAAAACTGTGCAACTTTGAGTCAGTTCAGAAATAATCTTTAGAGGAATCAATAAGTAGTTTGAGTTGATGTGAGCCATGAAAATCTGGGGAGGAATGTAATTTCCAAATGGCTCTGTAATGCATTATAAATGGTTTTGCAATGCTCCAGCATGTGTGGAGATGTGTATCTGGAGATAGATACAATTACATACATATGAATATGTTTATTATGGTATACAAAAAAAAACCCATTACATTTTCAGATTGCATGAAAGTAGTGTTGAAATGCCTCAGAAAGGACTGGACCTACTCAAAATTAATATTGTAATGAACCTGGATCCTAATGTAAAACCATGGAAACCCCAAATGCATTCATTTTCTTGTTCTGAATTATTTTGTTATCAAGTCTGATTAGCCCTAGCAAAGCCTGAAGCAGTAGGAAGGCTGGGTCAAAGACTGAGTGAACTCAGTGGTAAAGCTCTGCTTGCTGGCTCTCTGCAAGCAGCACTGAGATCTCCTGTCTTCCCTGGGATCTCAATGGGGCTCAGCAGGAAACCCAACCATATCATCTCCTTCTCATAAGATTCCCCTTTGACTTCACAAACTCCTCGAGTTGTGGTAGGAGGGTGTGAGCCAGTTCCCACAGTAATTCCTCATGAAATCTGAACACTGCAGCCCACATTCTGCCCTTGAGAGGACATGAGAAGTCAACCCAGAAACTTACACAGGCCTCTGGCTATGAATAATAACATCTACACTGCAGTTAGCTGAAGCTGGAGAACTAAGTGGAGTTGCTGCAGGAAAAAATGTGTATCACACTCTGTAAATCTCTTGTCTTACCCAGCAGAAGAAATTGGTTGGAATGGAGACACTATTGGAGAGATGGGCAAGAGAGTTGAAGGTGTACCTTTGTTGCATGTCTTAGAATCACAGAATCATAGAATCAACCAGGCTGGAAGAGACCTCCAAGATCATCCAGTCCAACCTATCACTCAGCCCTAGCCAGTCAACTAGACCATGGCACTAAGTGCCTCATGAGTCTTTTCTTGAACACCTCCAGGGATGGTGACTCCACTACCTCCCTGGGCAGCCCATAAGAAGGAAGATCTTGGCAGATTTTGGGGATGGGACTCAGACCATGTCAGGGTATATTTAGGATAACAGAGTCCACAGACTGCTCTTGGTAGAGATCTGAACAGCCTGGTATGGTATGGAAGAGCACGTAATCTGCAGACCCAAGCCATGTCATGCCATTTGCACTGAGAACTAGAGAATGAGGCCAGGGTGGATCCAACCTGAAGCACCCAAATCCTCTTGTCCATCTGTAAAGGGACAACTGTTTCCTCAGCTAGTAATAAGAAGAGTTGTCCTGTCATCATGATTTGCAGTTCTGGTGGTTTGGGTAGGTGCTGTCTGTTCTGCAAAGGCAAATATCTACAGGTCCTCCTCTCCTCAGCCAGCATCATTGCAAAAGCCTGGCAAACACTATCCCTTTAGTAATATTTATAGCTGTATCTCTGTCTGATGAGCCACTCTGAAAGCAGGCTAACTCGAAACATACCACATCACTGCTTGGAAATGCAGATGTGAAGGCATATCTGGTTCTAATATACAGATCACCTTATGGTGTGGCAGGTTTCAGTTTCCACAATAGAGAGTGCATTTGTGCTAGGAGTGATTTAAGCCATTTGGGACCTTCAAAAGCAGAAACTCTTCATGAACCTTATTGGAAATGACTATACTTGGTGGGAAAAAAAAAAGAAAGAAAGAAAGAAGAGAAACTAGAGGGGTGATCCAAGATCACACACATCTAACAAGGGGGAAGGAGGCCTTTTCCAAAATGCTGCTCTTTCTCACAGAAGATGCCTAAGCTGAGTGTGAGAGAAGTATCTCCACTCCTTCACAGAGTTATGAAGTCCTCCTAATGCTGAAGGAACTGACATCCCACTGCAAAAAGCCACCAGGCTTAGTTCAAAGCCCTCAGATTATTGAATGTTAACAACACTGTGTTTTCTTTTTTCCTATTTCTCCTTTTGCTGAGAGAGGCAATGAGGAGGACAAGAGAGCAGGCTTCTCCTTTCAGATACACCTGGTGGACTTGAGCTCTGATGTTTGTCTTTGTCTCACCACACAGAAATCCTTTGGAAAGAGTGAAATATCAGCAGAAAAAATCGACTGTGCAGATAGGAAAGAAGGATTTTGCCCTTGGGTCCAGGAGCTGGAATGCTTTCTGCAGTTCGTAGGCTCCCTAAAACATATGTACTTAATAAATAAGCAAACAAGGCTTGTGCTGGAACAGGGCTTCTGTGCAGCAAAGGAGAGTGACTTTTGGCAAGCTGGGGCCTGGGGGTTGACACTTATGTCCTCTGTGTTCCAGAACCATCTTTTCTTTTACAAATGTCTACTTTCCTTCTTCACATCAACTGTACTGTTGAAGTGCACAAGAGGAATGTTTCAGAAGCTTATGGCAGGTGATCTGAAATGGTGCCTCCCCAGGGAGCTGACTGTCCCCATGCAGAAAGTGAAGGGAATGTGTTGACCATGTGTGATGGTTTGGGTGTCCCCCACCCCCCACACTTTAGAAATCACCCAGACTAGACTCAGTCAGCTCTGGAAATTTGAATGAAGCTTATATTTACAGCTGGCACAATGAACAAGCAGATAGTTACAGTAGATACAGTTATAGACAGAAATAGACAAGGTAAAAAGGTAATACAGACACAACTCCCCTCCCAGAAACCTGAGTCCCCAGGAGGGGCTCTCAACCACCCCTCACCTTCCCCCTACCCCTCTCAACCTTACCCCAATCCCAAGGAAGAATGGAGGTGAGGCCAGAGGGATTAAAAAGCAAGGTGAAGCAGCCAAGTAAAGGAGAGTGAGGTTAGAAAGCAAGATGGAGTCCAGCCAGCAGCCTCAGCTTCTCCCCAGCAGGCAAAGAGAAGAGGACAGCCCAGCACTAAGTGCAGAGCAGAAGTGACCTTATCTAATGTTTTGCTTTTCCTTGCTACCCATCTCAGCAGGACTGTGAGGGAAGTAGACACCATTGTTTTCATTTCTCAGCCTATGATCTAATTCTTCTCACCAAAACATCCTAGTAGGCTCAAACTAGCACACCATGTCAAAGAGGTAAAGCAGATAGACTAAAGAAGGCTTTCCCTCATCCACATCTCCTGTCTCGCTATCTGCGCAGCTCAACATGGAAAACATCAGAGAGGAAGCAGCTGGAAACATGCCAGCAGTTGGGCTTTTGGAGCTCAGGGTCCTTTTGTATCTCTCCTCTCCGGAGCTATCAGCAGGTAACACGCTCTGCTGTCTCTCTCAGAGCTGCTCTCTCTCCACCTTTTGCAGAGCTTGACTGACCCTGCCTTGCTCCTTGCTTGGGGTGAGGTGGTTTTGACCCCCTTGGTAGCCTCAACAGGCCATCCAGGTTTGGCCAGGCCTAAGAATCTGTCCTCTTAGATTTAGCAAGAGGGACACACATCTGCCATCTGCTTGCAATCGCTCCCTGAGACGAAGAGCAGAGCTTTAGCTTTGGTGTATCTCTTGAACATCTGACAATTGGGACATGCAGACTGTGTGAGATCTTAGCAGCACCTTTTCTGTGGTCAGGCCAAAGGCTTCAACACCTCCAGGTCTCCCCAGGGTTCAGCCAGGACGGTGGATGTGTGTGTTACACAAGGTGGCTGTACACACCTGCAAGCGTAAGTTTCTAGCACATCATGATCCCCACTCGGGCCAGGACCCAGCCAGAAGTCAAGTGGCTGGTCTCATAAATTTGTCTTGGCTTCTGCTATGCAGAGGGGCAGGAGGAACACCTGCAGAGGGTAGTGACCCATCTCTCCTCACCATGCAGCAGTACCTGGCGGGGACGCATGCTGCTGAAAGTGCTGGCAAAGGTCACCGTAGAGGACAACGACATTAAGCATAACACCTAACTTCTAGTTAGCTGATGCTGCTTGAAATGGCCCCTAGCTTTATTTCTTCATTTTCTGGTTGCTTCTAGCTTGTCTGGCTTGAATAACCCTTTCCTCTTCTCCCGTTTGTGCCTTTTAGTGTGAAGAACAACAGCAGTAGAGTGAGCACCTGACTCATTCAGTAGGCTGAGGACCTGACTCACTGCTCCATCTTCTATTTACCCTTAAAAATGTATGCATCTAGCCTCAAAGCTGTACCGTGGCTCATGGCAATCATTCTCCTATAGAAAATCCTAAGTTTTCATGGCACAGTGCAGTTAAAGTCAAGTTTAGTTAAGGATAAGGAACACAGTGCTTGCTGGGGTTTGTTGCTATTCTACACCACAGGGATAACAAAAAGAAACCCCACAAACTACTCAGCTGGAACTCTTAATTTCCATCAGAAAATAAGTTGTTTTATTAAGCACAACAGTTAAATTCTTCTGAATTCATTGTGCTTTGTCATGTGTATGTTAACCTCACGTTCAGTTCACAGACCATGATAAATAAATGAAGTGACAACGAAATGAAATATTTCCTTGGACTTTGTGATGATCAGTGAAGTCTTGTGGGCACCTCTGAGATCAATAGGAGATTGAAAAGAGGCTGATTCTTAGCTAGCAGCAGCATTTCCTCTGACTTTGGGTTGCTGCTTTTGATTTATGTATTATGGCAAGTTTAAAAGAAAAGCTAAAATCCACTGAGATCTGGCTAAAAGAAATAAATATATCTCTATATCTATATTTGCAGAGGGACCTGGCCAGGCTGGATGGGTGGGCAGAGGCCAATGGGATGAGATTTAACAAGGCCAAGTGCAGGGGTCTACACTTTGGCCACAACAACTCCAAGCAGCACTACAGGCTGGGGACAGAGTGGCTGAGAGAAGTCAGGCAGAGAGGGACCTGGAGGTGCTGGTAGGTAGTAGCTGAAGATGAGCCAGCAGTGTGCCCAGGTGGCCAAGAGAGCCACTGGCATCCTGGCCTGGATTAGGAACAGTGTGGCCAGCAGGGCAAGGGAGGTTATTCTGCCCCTGTACTCAGCACTGCTCAGGCCACACCTTGAGTGCTGTGTCCAGTTCTGGGCTCCTCAATTCAAGAGAGATGTTGAGGTGCTGGAAAGTGTCCAGAGAAGGACAACAAAGCTGGTGAAGGGTCTGGAACACAAAACCTAAACCTATGAGGAGAGGCTGAGGGAGCTGGGGGTGTGCAGCCTGCAGAAGAGGAGGCTCAGGGCAGAGCTCATTGCTGTCTACAACTACCTGAAGGGAGGCTGTAGCCAGCTGGAGGTGGTCTCTTCTGCCAGACAACCAGCAACAGAAGAAGGGGACACAGCCTCAAGTTGTGCCAGGGGAGGTCTAGGCTGGATGTTAGGAGGAAGTTGTTGTCAGAGAGAGTGATTGGCATTGGAATGGGCTGCCCAGGGAGGTGGTGGAGTTGCCATGCCTGGAGGTGTTGAAGCCAAGCCTGGCTGAGGCACTTAGTGCCATGGTCTGGTTGATTGGACAGGGCTGGGTGCTAGGTTGGACTCTTGGACGTCTCTTTCAACCTGGTTGATTCTATGGTTCTATGATCTATGTCTGTATCTCAATATCAATATCAAAACCTATATCTCTCTATGTCTATGTCTATATCTACCTTAGCCTTACAAAATACAAGTTTAAGTGTGGAATATCCTTGAGAAACCTGTGTCTGGGGAACGTGAACTTCTTTCCATAAGGACCAAATCTATAGTTTGTGTGAGGCATGGGAAGGATCAATCAGGATTTAAGCAGTAGTTGCATATCGCTGATCCTGAGTGACCTCAGTGTTATTTAAAGAGCTTTTGGGAGCCCTGTTGCCACCTAACGAGGACCTAGAGGTTCTCTAGATTCTATTATATTTCAGACTGATATATCAGATTAGATCACCAATGCCAATTTGGAAACACTAATTAATCCTAAAGGTGTTACCTGCAGGTAATCAGAAATTAAGCAGGCTGTGTAGACACCAGCTACTGAAAATTCTACTGGAATCAGCATGTTGAAGAAGAGAAGCAGGGAAATGAAGGAGCTGTCTTTCACTGAGCCTGAATCTGGGGAAACTATTAATTGATAGACGAGTTTATATGCCTTTCATTTAGCAAGAATAGTTTGGATCTGGATGAGATCTGAGGAAAGTAATCAGAAATCATTGCCAGTCCCTGAAGTGGGAGTTTTCTGAGTGTCTGGATCCGATCTATTTTAAGGCAGTGATTTTTGGCCAGAAGATCTTTGCTTTGGACTTGACTTATTTCTGTTCTGCAGTTTGATCTGACGTTTCTCTCAGGTACACATTTAGAGTCATAGAATCAGTCAGGGTTGGAAGGGACCACAAGGATTATCAGGTTCCAACCCCCCTGCCATGGGCAGGGACACCCTACCCTAGAGCAGGCTGCCCACAGCCTCATCCAGCCTGGCCTTAAACACCTCCAGCGATGGGGCCTCAACCACCTCTCTGGGCAACCCATTCCAGCCTCTCACCACTCTCATCCCGAACAACTTCCTCCTCACCTCCAGCCTGACTCTCCCCACCTCCAGCTTTGCTCCATTTCCCCCAGTCCTGTCACTCCCTGAGACCCTAAAAAGTCCCTCCCCAGTTTTTTTGGAGGTCCCCTTCAGATCCTGGCAGGCCACAAGAAGGTCACCTGGGAGCCTCCTCTTCTGCAGACCGAACAGCCCCAACTCTTTCAGTCTGTGCTCACAGCAGAGCTGCTGCAGCCCTCTGAGCACCATCGTGGCCCTTCTCTGGACACTCTCCAGCATCTCCACATCCCTCTTGTAATGGGGACTCCAGAACTGGATGCAGTACTCCAGGTGGGGTCTCAGCAGAGCGGAGCAGAGGGGAAGAACCACCTCCCTCACCCTGCTGGCCACACTTCTCCTGTTCCAGCCCAGGCTCTGGTTGGCCCTCCAGGCTGCAAGTGCATATTTCTGGCTCATGTTGAGCTTCTCACCCACCAGCACCCCCAAGTCTCTCTCCTCAGGGCTTCTCTTTAGCCACTTACTGCCCAGCCTGTATCTGCGCTTGGGATTGCCTCGACCCAGATGCAGGACCTTGCACTTGCTCTTTTTAAATATGTGATGTAGTTACCTGCATCAAAAAGAAAAGAAGAAGAAAATATTCATGTAAATAATAATAATAATAATAATAATAAATTTTAGAAGTGAAAATAAGATGATAGAGAACAAAGTCTTTGTTATCTCTCTCCCATAGACCCGATGTGTAGATGTGTTTTAATAGTTTGGTCTATTGGTCTATTTGGTCTAGGGACCAGACTGGCCTTGTGGCAGTGCCACCTCCAGGCCAGATCCCGTTCTGAACAAGCACAGAGCTCTGCAAAGTGCTTTAAACCAAGACCCAGGCTTGTGTCTTTCTCACTTCTACACCTGGAGTATTATGTCCAGTTCTGGGCTTCCTCATTCAAGAGGGACAGGGATATATTAAACAGTGTCCAATGGAGGCTATGAGGATGATGGTGGGACTGAAATACCTGTCTGATGAGGAAAGGCTGAGAGACCTGGGGCTGTTTGGCACGGAGAAGAGAGGGCTGGGAGGGGATCTTATTAATGGCTACAAATATCTGAGGAGTGGGTGTCAAGAAGAAGGGACCAGGCTTTTGTCACTGGTGCCCTGTGATAGGATGAATGACAATAGGCACAAACTGGAACCCAGGAAGATCTACCTCAACATGAAGAGAAACTTCTTTACCGTGATGGTGCTGCAGCTCTGGAACAGGTTGCCCAGAGGGATTGTAGAGTCTCCTCTGGAGACTTTCACGACCCGCCTGAATGTGTTCCTGCATGACCTGCCCCAGGTGATCTTGTTTTGGTGGGTGGTTGGACTTGATGATCTCCAGAGGTCCCTTCCAACCCCTACCAATCTGTGATTCTATGATTTCCCTTCCTGAGCATTTAGCCAAAGTGAAACACAGGTGAGGTCCATGGTGTCAACCACCCTTAGAGTGGTCCCAGTGCCCCTGAACCCACTGGGATGCTCTGAGATGTTGGGAGAGCACAGTGCATGTAACAGCTCTCCAACAGAAATGGTTGCTGTGACCTAGATGGATTAAGAACTGGGTTTTTTCCCCTAACAGTTCCATATTGCATAATCCAAATGCACAACAAACTTAGATCTGTACTTCTGCCAAGCTGCAATTCATAAATAAAAGGGTCCAGAGCAAGCCAATTTTCCTATTTAGTTTTAATAGCTAAGGTTCTGAGAACCTCAAGGCTAATTAAACTGCTCATTGTCCTGCTGTATTTAATTATTCAGATACTGATCTAGCAGCTTAACACACAAGATGAAAACAGTGACATATTTCATATTTGGGAATGGAAAAAATAGGAAGCAGAGCTGGTTTTAAAATGATTTAGCAGTTAATGACTGAACTCAAAGAGCAGCATTTCCAAGCATTGGTTTTCTTGAGGAGCCTTTCTCCCTATTGAAAAAGAAGGGGGAAAAAAGGAGGAGAGGGAAGACAAAAAGGTAAAAGCTTTGGAAAAAAAAAGGCAAAAAGGTAAAGCTAAAAAAATATTCAAACAACTACTCGATATAATTTT
This sequence comes from Tricholaema leucomelas, assembly GCA_013400475.1. NCBI lineage: Eukaryota > Metazoa > Chordata > Aves > Piciformes > Lybiidae > Tricholaema lacrymosa > Tricholaema leucomelas. Next base: position 59,323 of record WAAF01004836.1, on the reverse strand, counting down.
CTTTAAAGCCTGCCTCAAATTTCACATCTAGCTGGAAAAAAATCCTACAGAGGACATTGCCAAACTCTTGAATCCCTACAAAGATGCAGACAACTTATTCGGGTAGGAAAGTCAGAGAGGCACAGAGAAATCCTGTGTTCAAGTTCTGACCTTACCTGAGACAACTTCTGACCTTGAACTTAGTTTGCCTTTTTCTTCAACTGGATGTTAGGAGGAAGTTGCTGACAGAGAGAGTGGTTTGCCATTGGAATGGGCTGCCCAGGGAGGTGGTGGAGTCACTATCCCTGGAGGTGTTGAAGCAAAGCCTGGATGAGGCACTTAGTGCCATGGTCTGGTTGACTGGACAGGGCTGGGTGCTAGGTTGGACTGGATGATCTTGGAGGTCTCTTCCAACCTGCTTGATTGATTAAAAAAAAACCCTGAGCCTCATTGGTGAGCCACTTTTAGGTTGCCTTCATGTAGGTCGTCATCTTTCCTATACGGGGACTTGGTCTTACTGGGTGCTCAGCCTTGGGACTGAAATAGAAACTTCACCACATCACAGAAGAAGTTGCTCTGTGTGAAAAACCCTGGTGAGGATTTTCTTTTGAGAAAACGAGTTTGTCTTCTTAGGTTTTTTTTTCTTCCCTCTCTCTCTCCCCCCTCCCCAAGTTTTAGTGCCTTGGAAACACCATCACATTCTTGGGAAGAATTCTTATTGACTTCTTTGGAAAAGCTGTTTTCTCCCTCTCAACCAGAATCTGTGAGGCTTTTGGAGAATGAAAATCCCAGATGTTCTGGGTTTGTCAGCAACACTGCCATTTGTACTACTACAAACAGCAGAAAACCAGAACCTGAGTTGTTTGGAGTGGAAATCATCTATAATTTAGCAATTTACAGTTACCTTAGACACTTTAAACTGCACAGAAACATGCAAACACAGCACACAGTCTGACTCATCCACAGGACACCTTTGTTGCATGCACTGTGCCCTAAAACTGCCCAATACCCTCCACTGATGGTGAGGAGATCCCATGGTGACCGTCTGAGGTCATGTCCAAAACATAGTTAGGTTGCTGAAATGTGACTACAAAGACATCCAAGATATTTGCATAGGGCATCAAATATGACACAGGACCTCTAGGAGACTCAAACAGTGCTAGAGCAGGACCTCCTAATGCTGTATGGCTCCAATGACACCAGACACATTGCTTTGGCAACACATTCCCACCTGCCAAGGCAATGAAACAAATGGCATCATTCATGTCTGTGTTTTCTTCAGAGGACAGGCTGAAAAGCAAAGTGATTCATCAAATCATAGGCAGCTATTCACTCTGGATTTGATTCTGCCTGCTGGATGTAAGCCCTGTGGCCAAAAGCTCCCTGGAGTGAGGGCTACATGCTTCTAGTAGGGATCAAGAAAGCAAACAACCATCACAAGTGATTCAGTTGCCTTAGCTGTCTATTTACAATCCCTCTAGTGATGCTCGGAAGGTCACCTTGAACTGGGTTTGGGGAAAAAGTAGGAGAGATTACCATGATGTGCTGCACAGGCAGGCTCCTATGGAAGCCTCTCAGGTGCTTCTGACTCCTCTAAGTGGAGACTTCGCTGCAAGATTAATGTGGATTGCTGATACTTCTGAGAACTTCTTCACAGAGGGCAGCACAGACCAGGGACTTTGAAGGGCGAGAGAGCCAAAGCTGTTCAACTGAGGGAGCACAGGAGATGGCAACAAGCTATAGGAAGGACTTCCTACACCTTAATTCACTCCAAAGCTGCTTTTCCATTCCAGATGCCGACCCTACAAGCTGTTAAGGTCCTATGGCTGGCCATTAGATAGAGCTGGGATAGTATTTTTCCCAGGAGGAAGTAAATTTCAAGTTCCAAAAAGCAACACGTACAATGTAGATGTACAATGGCTCAGCAGGGGGGTGACTGCAGGCCTGCCAGTGGGGAGACATCCTCTTTGTCCAAAATGCTTTGCATTGTATCAGGAGCAAGCACAGCTTTCCCTTTAATTGGATCTAAGACAAGCTGTAGGTAGAAAGCATGCACAGGAAAGGAACAAAGTAGTGTCTGGCATATGGTGATCGTTGCCCAACTGGCTGCTAACTGGGTGAGTTGTGTCCCCGACTTAGAGTAAGTGACACCAGATAATACAGTTTGGGATTCATCCAGGCCTTGAGAAGTGTTCCAAAAACTCACAGCTAATTACTAAGCTTCAGCTTCCCAGATTGGCAGATGGTGGTGCGAAACAGCAGTGTGTGATTTAGGAGAAACCAGGAATTCTGCAAGAACTGTGCATTGCCAAAGAGCTAACTCCCCCCTGTCCCCCCAGATCATTTACTGCTAATTGCAGGGAAGTATCTGACATGTGCCAGCACATTTCTTTTGGAATCTGCTCGCCCAGTTCCTGGTGCCCTTTAAAAAAAGTACCTTATTAAAACCATCAGAAGGAAATCTGGTTCTCAGTCTGCTTTAGAGAGTAAAATTGACTGTCATAAACTATAGCAGATCCCTTTGCATCCACACATTAAAATCAAACCTAATAGCATTAAAGCTTGCGTGTAGTGGGAAACTCCACTTGAAATTCCTTTGCCATCTGTTGAATAAAAAAATCAGCTGTGAGTATTTTCCTTTTGACCTCTTTTCTTTTTTTTTCTTTTTTTTTTTCCTTAGGGTGCTTGGATGAAAAATGTAAAGGCTGTGCTAGGGGTGGGATGTCAAGGCAGAAAGCAGGAGGACAGCAGGCAGGCTGAGGTGGGAGAATGAGATCTGTGTGACGACAGGCATCAGGAAACCAAAATTTCACCTTAGCAGAAATTGTTTTATCATAGAGACAACATTCTAAAGTTAAGTTTTTTTTCGATGCATCTCTGCTGTTTAGATTTTGGTATCGGAGCTGGAGCAATTTAGTGCTACACAGCTATTGGAGAGCAAATATTTTCTGCATCCTAAAGGATTTTCCTGCAGTTGCCCGAGCCTGTGTTTCTGCCATCCAAACAGCACCATCTTCAGGCACGTTTTAAATCAGCTACCTTACAGGGACTCCTCGCATTGGGAATGCTTCTTTTCTCCTCCTGAAACTTCGTTTCTTCTCCTTGTGGTTTTCCCCTGAGCACTGTCAGCCTCGACACCGGTCAAAATGAAGCAATTAACTTAAAATATCACAACAAATCTCCTTCAGCTTCACCTTCTGCGCCTGTATGTGATCAAATCTTTCCTCAGATGAACTCTTTATTTTGTCTTAAAGTCCTTCACCGCTGCACCCAGTTCATTATACCTGGTTCTCAGTGTTTGCTTCAGATGCTTCTTGTGGGTTTTCTTCTTAGTCTCCCCGACAGAAAATCCTACTTCATTTTCCTTGCTGGGTTTTAATGTATTTAAAGCCTCTGGTTTTTTAACCTTAAGAGAGACAAAGAGATTTTGAGACTGACTGTATTCAGTGTTCTGCTAGACTTGGATATGTACTTCTAACACTAGCAAAGTCCTGTTAAGTCAGAAGAAAAACGTGGATTAGTAAGCTCAAAAGTTGTATTAGTTTCATATTTAAACCAAAGGAATCCGTGCTGTGTGTTAGAATCAGAAGAAAATGCAAGGACCATCAACCAGTACACTTAATGATGCCATCTGTGATGGTTTAGGTGTCCCCCGCCCCCCCACACTTTAGAAATGACCCAGACTAGGCTCAGTCGGCTCTGGAAATATGAATGAAGCTTATATTTACAGCTGGTACAATGCACAAGCAGATATTTACAGTAGATACAGTTATAGACAGAAATAGACAAGGTAAAAAAAGTAATACAGACACAACTCCCCTCCCAGAAACCTGAGTCCCCAGGAGGGGCTCTCAACCACCCCTCACCTTCCCCCTACCCCTCTCAACCTTACCCCAATCCCAAGGCAGAATGGAGGTGCGGCCAGAGGGATTAAAAAGCAAGGTGAAGCAGCCAAGCAAAAGGAGGGTGAGGTTAGAAAGCAAGATGGAGTCCAGCCAGCAGCCTCAGCTTCTCCCCAGCAGGCAAAGCTCCCCAGCGAAGAGAAGAAGCAAGTGACCTAATCTTTGTTTTGCCTTTCTTCTTTACACATCCCAGCAAGACTGTGAGGGAAGTAGACCTCACCATTGTTTGCATTTTACAGCCTATCATCTAGTTCTTCTCACCAAAACATGCTAGCTAGGCTCAAACTAGCACACCATCATAACCACCTACTGTGATTGCCCCTGACAAAATGTCATTTGCCTTGTTTGTTTATTCCTTAATTATTTCTCCCCCCCTATAGCCCATAGGCAAAGTAGAGCAAAGACTCATGTAGCAGATCCATGTTCAAGCACTGAGCAGCTTTCTGGGGCAATTGGGCGGTGGAGACAGGCAGCCCCATCCCTTGTATTACCCACCCATGGTCTTTGTGCAAGGTGGCTTAGAGTTGGTGATGAGGGTGTTCAGCTCCTAAGAAATGCAAGAGTTGTTCCTGCCCTTGGCTTGCCAGGCAGAGAAAAAGAGGCAGCTTCTTTTTCAAAGGCGAGGTGACACTTAGAGTTCCACATCCAGTCTTGCCTCCTCCACCAAGTTTCTCCCACATCCACGAGACCTCTTCAGCTGTGGGAGCTGCGTGTTGCAGCACTGGTGGGAAGGCACATGTCCTCCTGCCTGTCCATCGTGAAGGCAGATTGTTGTCCTTGTGATGCAAACCATCATTGTGGTGACACTTGAGGGTTTTGTTAATCTTTATATTGGCATGGAAAGTTCTTTGGTGCTGCCAGTTTTTCCAGTTTTCAGTACCAAGAGATTTCCAGCAAGAGGAACATTTCCTCAGAGAGTTCTCATCAAAATGTCAGTTCCCTTCTGCATGGCATCTGGGGAAGTACTGCAGCAGGCAGCACGTTGCTGGATTCAGTGTATGTTTTAACCCATGCACTTGATGGATCCACCCAGGGTGAAACCATCACCAAGCGACAATAGGATTGAGATAGGCCTATCCTGGGCTCCCTTCAACCAGGGGGAGCCCGATAGGCCCCCTCAGGTTCTGTTAGCTGTGGGAGTGGGTGGTAGGAGCAAAGTCTGCATGTGTGGCACTTCAGAGACTCCATTTCTTTCAAGGAAAAGGGATTCTTCCTCAGCCCTGTTCTCCTGCCCACAGAGAGAGGGAAGATGAGCTGGGACAGGGTGAACAGGGTTTGGCTTAGAATCGCTGCTTTTTTCCTGGGGAGGGCAGGGGGTGAGATGTGAAAGTGTCTCTGTCCCAGGGATCCTTGTCCCAGCTCATGTCCCAGCTCAGTCCCACCACGTCTCACCCCCTTGTCCCCGGGGTGGGTGGGGTTGGATGCAAAGCGGTGTGCACAGGGATGAAGGCTGGAGTCAAAGCGGGGCAGCAAGGCGGTCCCCCCCTCCCGCCCTGGATAGGAACTGGGCTGTTCATAATGCAGGGGCTTTTAAATGTCTTGCAGCCAACGACTAAAATCTTCCGCCCCAAACTTTCCAGTGTCCTACTTCTGGCTGGAGATCGCCTTTGTGGGTTAATTCAAGGGGACGGGGGGTGGGAAAGCACGGGCAGAGGACAAGAGGGACCGGGGGCGTTGGGGGGGAAGGCAGCCGTGCAGTAGGAGCAGCGCAGAGACTACCCCACGACCCCAGCGTGATACACGGCCCCAAATCCTTCGCGACCGCTTCTGTAGAAGGGGCAGGGATGTCGTCGTGTCTGTCCCCGTCCCGTCGGTCAGTCACGCAGGTCCTGCGAGGTCGGCTCCAAGCCCCGGGGCCAGCTTTAGCAGAGGGAGCGTAAGGACAGGGTGCCCCCAAAGCTGCGCCTCCGAGTGTTCTATCCTTACCCACTCCCGGGGGGATCTGCTGTCGGGTGGGAGCGCAGGTGAGATGCCGAAGCTCTTTCCGACAACCCGGACGCATAACCACCCTCGGAGCGCCTGCAAATCACTTTCCCTAGCACAGTGGTACCTGAGGACATTGAATGCTGCTCCCGGCTTGCATTTCCACTTATGGGACTACTTAGAGGCAGAAGGGTTGAATTTATTGTTTATTTANTTTAATTTCCTTTCCCCACCCCTTTTCATTTTTTTTCTCTTTGAGAAGCCCATTTTCCAAACTCACTACATTGTTTCAGCTCCTTCCAGCCTTGGAGCTCCAGGTTTCAAAACCTTCCTTAGGACGAAATACCGAGCTGCTTGCATCCCTCCTAACACTTTTGGGGTCCACAGCGTGTCCCAGTGTTGGCGAAGCAGGCCCAGCGCAGCCCTGCCTGCCAGAGTTTTCCGTGGAGAGGCGGGAAGGGCTGGGAGGCAGAGAAGCCAATTTCTGCCCCCGCAAAGCAGTTTTCCTACCCAGCTGGGAGGTGAATTCGTTCCGTGCCCCTCCGCGGCATTCCTGCCCCAGCGACGCCCTTCCCGACGGAGCTCCGCGACAGGGCGCCGAACGTGCGGCTTTTTGGGTGAAGAGTAACCAAGTATCGACCAGTCGGGAGAGGGGCTTGACCCATCCCTCCCCCTCAGGCCCTCAGTAAAACAATAAAGACCCCGCAAATTTTGAAAGCAAACACAGTGCACGATGCGGGGCGAGGGGATTCTTCCCAAGAATTTTACTTCAGGCATCTGCTTCTTCCCTTAATTTTTTTTGGGGGCTTTATCCTAAACCAGGGAGATTTTCTGGTCTTTTTGTTCGTGGTTTTTTTTTGGTGTGTTTTGTGTGCTTGTTAGTTTTTACTTTCTTTTTTGTTTGTTTTGTTTTGGGGACTATGTGTCTGATTTGTTTTCCTTTTTGTGTGATTGTCTGTGAGGAGAGTTTTTTCTTGTGTTGGGGTTTTTTTGTTTGCTTGTTCGGGTTGGTTTTTTTTTGTGTGTGTTTGGTTTTGGTTAGCTTTTCTGTTTGGTTTGGTTGTTTGTGCTTTTGTTCTGCTGTGGCTTGGTGGGGTTTTTGTTTGGTTGGTTTTTTTCTTTTGCCTTCCTTTTTTTTTTTGGCTTTAAATTCTTTCGGTTTTTTTTTCCTTTAAATTAATTTTTTAGAGGCTTTGCTGTCTTCCCTGGCAGTTTGGAAACTGGAAAATAGAAAAAAATATGAAACATTTTCAGAATATTTGGTTTCGTTCAAATAAAGATTGGACACTTCCCTCCCCACCCCACCCCTCTTTAATTTTTTTCCCACCTGGCACTACCTAGGACAGCACAACAAATGGGTCTGGTCATAAGTCACACAAAATCATACACCAAAAAATAGGTGACTATCCAAGCTGGCAAAAGATATATCCAGCTACACATGTTAAGCAGGAAGCCCCCTGAGATGTGGCATTCCCTAATTTTCTCCAGGTTGAACTTTATAAAGGTAAAGGTGTCTTAACATTAACTTTTGGTGCTTCTCCAGTGTGAGCATCCTCAGTAATTTCCTTACTCAGATCCATCACACAGGAAACCTTTATTGTCTGGAAGAGAATTAGTAGTAGAACAATGCCTTTCTCCCTAGGAAATATCCCACAGAGACATCTCCTGCTGCCCCTGAGCCATGCTAACGACATCCCAGCACGGGCGCAGGACTCCTCATGCCAATGGCAGTTAACCTTTTGCACGCACATTTTGCAGCAGGTTTTCTCTTCTCACTTCTGCACTTTCATCCTCTTCTCCTCACCACTGGGGTTCTGCAGAGCCTTTCTCCAGCCAAATGTGTTTGTTATCATCCCGTATTTGGTTTCTGAGCCCCCGGTCACTCTTGATATCACTCCTCTGGATTTTGACCCTCTTCTTACTCAGAAAATGCTGGTGGCTGTTTCTGGACCATGTTCTGTCCCATAATGCTGTATTTTTCAACACAAAATGGATAAAGGATGACCAGAATACCACTTACACCACATCCTTCCATTCCTTAAGGTGAGATCTGTCTGTTGCTCTTCTTGGAGAGCCTTCTGAGGTCTGTAACATCTTATTCTGAGCTGCTAAATATTTAAATTAGCAAAGTTCTTGGAAGTCACATGGATACAACAGAATTTCCTAAACCATGGGAAGCAAGCACCTAACCATAGCTTCTGGAGCAACAGAGATGCAAACCTGACCCTTCTGAACCAGGAAAGTCTCTGGAGAGGGACTTTTAATAAGGGCTTGTGGTGACATGACAAGGGGCAATGGTTTTAAACTAGGGCAGGGTAGATTTGGGTTGGACATCAGGAAGAAGTTCTTTGCTGTGAGGATGGTGAGACAGTGAAACAGGTTGCCCAGAGAAGTCGTGAATGCCTCATCCCTGGAAGTGTTTAAGACCAGGCTGGATGGGGATTTGAGCCACCTGGTCTAGTGGGAGGCGTCCCTGACCTTGGCAGGGGTGGAATGGAGCTAAATGATTGTTAAGGTCTCTTCCAACTCAAGCCATTCTGTGAAATCCTGAACATAATAATTGCCAAAGATGAATATTTTCTCTGCTTGCACAAGTTTGTGAGCCATGAACAAAGGGTGGCTTTTTGGGTAGGCTGTACCCTCTGGCTGTCTCTTGGCAGTGTAAGAGGTTGTCAGCGGACTTCGGTACTAGGGAGATGAAAATCTGTTCATACTCTGAACATCCCTGAGGTTTGGTGTTTTGGAGCTTTTCCAGTTCTGCAAACCATTTAAGCCCAAATTTTATTACTTTCTGAAATCAATTTTGGTTGCTTGGGAACTCATTAATATCAGCATGAATTCCTACCTACAAAGTTCATCCAAGTGAGGAAACGCTGGAATTAACTTTGCAAATTTGCTCTTTATGATCATGTTTTTTGGCAAGTCAGACCTACAAGCAATTAGTGTTCAGAGCACACGAAAGAATTAGAGAAAACTGAACTCATTGCCCAGACTTCAGGACTCCAAAACACAAACCACATGTTTTCAGGGTCTAGGTTTGAACACCAAGCTGAGTTAATTTAGATCTGGTCCTATATGTAATGATGGGTAATATACAGAACCCAATCCACGCTCTATTAGGAGAGCTGCATGTTTGTGGTATCTGCATCATTTGGGTGAGGAAGAGAAAGCTAAGCTTAATTCAGAAACGTTTCTGTCACTCATCTGGATAAAAATGCCTGCATGATGTGTGTGGCAACATTATTTCTGGCCAACAAATATTTTCTCTCTTTTAAGAGATTTCAGATGCAGATGCTTTAGGCAGGGCCAGCCATGCTCTTGCTTTTGAGCAGTCCAAGTGCATCTCTCCTGCCTGGGCCATATCACATCAGTCCTCACTTGCCTGGGGGCTGCTGAATAATCCAAATTCCCAATGCAGAGGAAACAAGGTGTCTTGAGCTCTGGAGTGATCACGTTCACCGAGTCGCTCTGGGGAATAGCTGCCCCAGATTTGCAGATTTTTGTAGGAATTCCAGATTTTCACAGGAACCACCTCCTTTTGCACTGCAACTCATCCCCAGAGAAATGGTTCTCCTCCTGCCCTTTTTCCCAAGGCGCGTTCCTCACAGCTGCCAGCCCAGTGGCATTTTGGCACACAGAACTGGGAAGCTTGGTTGCCCTTACACTGTTCAACAGGATAGAGTCTATGGGGTAAGAGGAATCTGGAAGGCATGAAGGGTGAAGGATGTGGCATTATTTAAACTGAAGGGAAAAGAAGAGCAGGGAAACAGCAGGACAGGCTGAGGAGGAGTGCATGTGAAGCAGAAGGTGGTGGAACAGGTGGATGGTGAGGTGGAGGGAGGAAAAGGGAATTAAGAGGGCAGATGCAGTAAGGAGAAGAGGATGAAATCAGCAGGTTGGAAAGTAGGAACTAAACAGCTTTGGGGTCGCTGCAAAAAAATCACTACCTGTGCTAGTTTGAGCCTAGCTAGCATGTTTTGGTGAGAAGAACTAGATGATAGGCTGTGAAATGCACCAAAGTAGCTTATGAAAAGACTGAAGTGAAGATTGTAATGGTCTGAAAGAGGAAATAGACAGAAACGTGGCATGGCTGGAGTTGGCACAGGGAGACAGCAGGGATTGCTCATAACAAGCCCTGGTCTTTGCTGCAGAGGTTGCTCCTGGAGCAAAAGCCCCAGTCTGTGTGTGCATGTTGAGCAACTCACAATTAAGGCTTGGGGACGGAGGGTGAGGAAGCAGGATGCTTAATGAGGAACAGCAAAAAGGAGATGAAGACCCAAGTTAAGAAATGACTCAGCTACAAGAGGCAAGGTTGCTCCGAGGACAGAGAGCAGTGTCTGTGACCCTTGGTGCCCAGCTCAGCTCTCATGAATCCTCTCAAACTTTCTGTACACCATGACGGGACAGGGACCCTCACTGCCATCTCCTGCTGCCTCCACCACCCTTAGCAGGAGGAATGATGCTGCCCTTAGCTGCTGCCTTTTTTACTAAGAGGACAAACAGTACTTGTGAGTAAGGAGGAACCATCCTTGCTCTAGGACATCTCCAGGAAGGTACAGTTCAGGCACAGGATGCCCTACGTATCTGTGCCAGGTTGAGACTATAGGACTAAATAATCTTCTGGGGACTAGAAGATTGTTATTCAATCCCATAATTGTGCTATCTCTTTATAAACTCACAACAAAACCAGCCCAGCTCGTTCTCCTCTCCTCCTCCTGCCCTGTGTCTGGCAGGAGCCACTTTATCGGGAAGAACATGTAAGCAGCAGGCCTGTTTTAGTTCTTGGGCTGGGGAAAAATTCAAGGGGGTTTGCCAGGGATGTGGTAATTGCTTTGTGATGTCTCTCTCTGTATTCCTCTCTAAATATAATTCTGTGGTTTCTCTCCAGTTTCATTTGAGAGCTTCATTGCTGTTGGCTCCCTTTAAAAACCACGACGGTAGCCAGTAGAGGGTCGCACCTCAAAACGGAGAGGGAAAAGCTGAGCTGAAAGTCTGCAGAGATTCATCCAGGAGAGCACCAGACCTGCAGCCCTGATGGAGGGAAGGTGGAGGCTGCTACAAAAAGCTTCCTCTGAGCCCCCGCTGAAGACCGAGGTGCTTTTCATTTTCGTCTGGGAACTTTCCCCTCATTACCCTCCTGACAGGATGGGTGCAGACAGCATTAGGGTACGCTGGGCTACACACCGGCCCCAGAGGAATGTCCCTCCTCCTCTTTCTCCTCCTCCTCCTCCTCCCTGGTGGCGGCATTTGGGCGCAGGGGGAGGCACGCCAGCACTTCCAGCCAAACACCTTCCCTTGCAAGATTTCTTTTTCTTGCAGCTAAAGGAGGCTGCAGGAGGGCGAGGAGCCTCCACTCCATCCCACCCTCACCCCAGCTCCCCGCAGCCACGCAAGTGAGTCTGGCTGATGCCTTTTCCCAGGGCTAAAGGGGATTGGTGATTAAAGGGCCCTTCTGACCAGCTTTCCCCTAAAAGGAGCTTACAAAGTCCGTTTGTTTAACCTTTTCACAGCAGCTTGACCCTGTCATGAAGAACAAATCACTCCGAAACAATGTCGAAGTGTGGGACCGGCGGAGTGGCTCCCAGCCTCGTCGTCCTCTGCTGCTGCAGAGGATGGATCCAGCCCTGGGCAAGGAACAAGGACTCCTTTCTGTACCCCGTTGGTCCCACAGCTTTGTGCAGCAGCTGTGAGTTTTGAACCCCACAGAAAGAGGAGTGGGTGTGAATGGCTGTGCTGGTGGCACGGACGTACCACGGTGCCAGGGCAGCCCACAGCTCTCCTCCCTGCTAAAAGCAAAGGCTCTTCCCTCCACTATTCCCCAAATATTAGATGCATTTATCAGGCTGTCAATTTTTCCCTCCCCGCTGCTAAACCTTCCAGCCAACTTTTGGGTTTCTATTGCCCCTTTTAAGCTTTTTGTGGACTGCATAGCAGTGAAACCAGAGGACAAATAGACTCAGTTGTGAAGTTTAAAAGTAAATTGCACTGAGTCATTTAAATCTTTATTTTATGGCTAGGGAAAGAATTATCCCATTAGAAACAAGCATGAAACACTTATTGAGATAATCAGATCCTGAATTATTGTTCTCTTTCCCTTCAATCCAAACAATCAAAACAAAAGTATTGGACAAAAGTTATTTTAACCCAGTGTTTTCATGAAGTCATTTTCTACATGAACAGGAAAATTGAATCTTAATTGCTCGCCACAAAAAAATACCCTCAGGCAATGGTTAGTACAATTAAGACTTCTTCTTTAAGTAGTATGCTGGCTAATGCAGTACATGTGGTGCCATTAGCAAGTCCAAACCAGTATTTGGCTATCCATCTAACGAAAGGCAGTGTGGGCTAACACAAAACTTAGCAGTAATAACAAATGTAAACCTGGGTGAGAAAGTAAACCAGGCTAACCCTGTGTAAACCATCAGTAAACCATCCAGAGGGCCAGAGTTTGATAGCAAGCATCAGCACTGCCTGTTTTCTTTTACAGCACCTGCTCTTTTTTCACCTTGACATGGCCCTTCAGGAAAAAAAAAAAAAACAAACCAGTAATTCTTCTAAAAATAGTCATATTTCTACTGTATTCACTTGTGCTCAGTGACTAGCAGGATCAAATTTTGACAGTAAGTACCAGCACTACGTATTTTCATTCCCGATGCTTCCTTTCCTTTAATCTTGTTTGGTTTTGTTCTTCATCAAAAACATCGTTCTTGTAAAGAATAATCATAGTTCCACTGTATTTTATTTTACTCAGTGAGGAACTTTTCCTTTCTTGGTGAATGCTGATCAAAAAAAAAGTGGCCAGCAGCAGAACAAAGTGGGTGTAAAATGAGGGAACAGATGAGCTGTTACAACTGCATGGAAATTTAATTGCCATACTGAGAGCGGCTGTGTTAGTAGCCAGGTGCTTAAAATCATAGACTCGTAGAATCAAGCAGGTTGGAAGAGACTTCCAAGATCAGACAGTCCAACCTAGCACCCAGCCCTAGCCAAGCAACCAGACCATGGCACTAAGTGCCTCAGCCAGGCTTTGATTCAACACCTCCAGGGATGGTGACTCCACCACCTCCCTGGGCAGCCCATTCCAGTGCCAATCACTCTCTCTGGGAAGAACTTCCTCCTAACACCCAGCCTGTACTTCCCCTGGCATGACTTGAGACTGTGTCCCCTTCTTCTGTTGCTGCTTGCCTGGCAGAAGAGACCAACTCCCACCTGGCTACAGCTTCCCTTCAGGTAGTTGCAGACAGCAATGAGCTCTGCCCTGAGTCTCCTCTTCTGCAGGCTGCACACCCCCAGCTCCCTCAGCCTCTCCTCACAGGGCTGTGCTCCGAGCCTCTCACCAGATTCATTGCAGCAGCTCAACATCTCTCTTGAATTGAGGAGCCCAGAACTGGACACAGCACTCAAGGTGTGGCCTGACCAGTGCTGAGTACAGGGGCAGAATAACCTCCCTTGTCCTACTGGCCACACTGCTCCTCATCCAGGCCAGGATGCCATTGGCTCTCTTGGACACCTGGGCACGCTGCTAGCTCATATTCAGCTACTATCTACCAGCACCCCCAGCTGCCTTTCTTCCTGGCTGCTCTCAGCCACTCTGTCCCCAGCCTGTAGCACTGCTTGGGGCTGTTGTGGCCAAAGTGTAGAACCCTGCACTTATCCTTTCTGTAAAGGAGGCCAAGTTATTTAATCACTGTCTTAATCCACTGGCTTGGAACAGGTGACCCAGGGAAATGGAGAAGTCACCACCTCTGGAGGTGTTCAAACACCATGTTTTAGAGGGCATGGTGGTGTTGTGCTGATGGTTGGACTTGATGACCTTAAACATCTTTTCCATCCTTAACGATTCTATGATCCAGACACTTCTAAAATTGGAAGGATGCTACTGAAATCAAGATTGTTCCTGTGCTGAGGATAACATCACACATGCCATCCCCACCAGCCTTGGTGGGGGAAAACTTCAGTTCTGCATCTCAGTTAATTTTAGATAATGGTGATTTCTAGGAAGAAAAACAGCTGTAGCAGCACTGACTGTAGAGTAGTAGAATTAAAGCCAAAATCCATACTTAGGGGCAGACCAACAGGATGAGAGAATTTTGCAGGTGTCCCTATTACAGTGGAAGGCCTTTAATTTCACTGCCCCTCTGTTCACAGCCTCAGAATCCCTGTGCAAATCTGGGTTCCCTGCTGCTTCTCAGAGCCTGGTCCTCGTTGCATCTGCTGGGCTTTTTCCACTGCACAAATTGTGGAGAGAGCTGAGAAGTCAGGAAGCGAGATGGGTATAGGGCTTAGTATAAGGCTCATCCTTGACCTTCATGAGCAATGAGTTGCTGGTGGGCAAGGGGTTGTCCTCCCTTGGTGAGGAGTCCGAGCCATGAAATTACAGACTACCCAGAGAGGTTGTGGAGTCTCCTTCTCTGGAGACTTTCAAGATCTGTCTGGATGTGTTCACCATGTGAGCTGAGCTAGATTCTATGGTCCTGCTCTGGCAGAGGGGTTGGACTCAATAACATCCAGAGATCCCTTCCAACCCCTAATATCCTGTGATTCTGTGAATCCTGCTATGGGGCATGATGCCCAAGTCAGCCCTGGCTCAGGAAGCAAGGATGAGGATTTAACAAACCACTGTGCAAACAGGAAACAGTTACACGGCAAAAAGAAAACCTGCACCAAGTCACCCCTTGGGTGAAAAGAGAAGGGGTTTTGTGTGGTGCAGAGGCGGCAATCAGGCTGCCTGGCACTTACATCCTTCTCACTGGAGCTGCTCCACTTTGTATAAATAATTCAATTATCTTTGGAGCAAGGACCTGACCCTGCATCTCTCGCATCCCAGGTGAGCACCTGAACAACTGGGCAATAGAATCAATCTCTTGCTTTTCTCTCCGTGGTCCAATGAATATTTAATCACCCATACTAAGTGAAGCAGCTCCAAGGGGAGGGAGTGAAAGCCAGGCACCTTGCAAATGCTCTGTAGCTCAATGGCTCATCTATTTTTTTCTACCAGCATTTGAGCCCCCATGGATAAAAGCCCCTGGTGTGTGAGAGAGGGGGTTGTATGGGCTGGATGTTCCCCTCTACCAGAGTCCAGAGGCAGCTCCAGTCGTTGCAGCTTTCCTATCTCTAATGGGTTACTATAGAATCATAGAATCTGCCAGGTTGGAAGAGACCTCCAAGCTCAGCCAGTCCAAACTAGCACCCAGCCCTGTCCAGTCAACCAGACCATGGCACTAAGTGCCTCAGCCAGGCTTGGCTTCAACACCTCCAGGGACGGTGACTCCACCACCTCCCTGGGCAGCCCATTCCAATGCCAATCACTCTCTCTGCCAACAACTTCCTCCTAACATCCAGCCTAGACCTCCCCTGGCACAACTTGAGACTGTGTCCCCTTGTTCTGTTGCTGGTTGCCTGGCAGAAGAGACCAACCCCACCTGGCTACAGCCTCCCTTCAGGTAGTTGCAGACAGCAATGAGCTCTGCCCTGAGCCTCCTCTTCTGCAGGCTGCACACCCCCAGCTCCCTCAGCCTCTCCTCACAGGGCTGTGCTCCGAGCCTTTCACCAGCTTTGTTGCCCTTCTCTGGACACCTTCCAGCACCTCAACATCTTTCTTGAATTGAGGAGCCCAGAACTGGACACAGTATTCAGGGTGTGGCCTGACCAGTGCTGAGCACAGGAGCAGAATAACCTCCCTTGTCCTGCTGGCCACACTACACATTTTACTTCATGTCTGATGATACTGATGGTCACACTTGATATATTTGCCTAATATATCCAGGGTTATCTAGCCTGGTCTAGGGTAGGCTGTCTCTGCCCATGGCAAAGGTGTTGGAACTAGATGATCCTTGTGGTCCCTTCCAACCCTGACTGATTCTATGCTTCTATGAATAATTAGAAACAGCCACCTAAAAGCAGAAGCCCCAGGCAGGACCTGCATCTTCCAGGAGACTGCACAGCTGCTTGGGCACAGGCTGCTGTTTCTGCTCAAATGGATGAGATATCTGAGCAGACGAAGTTGGATGGGTGGCAAAGACTAGGTGCCCACTGGTGGGAGCTGTATGCCTTGGCAAAGCCTTGTCTCTCACACGGTTATTGCATCCACATTTAGCTCCTCACTTTAGCCACCGACTGATGGAAAACGCAAACCAACACATCAGAACAGCAAAAAAGGCAGAAGGAGGAGCTGCAAGGGAATAAGAAAGCCATGAATAAGGTCATTCTGCCCAAGGCACTCTTTGGGTTTGTTATAATTCCACAGGAAACTAGGCCATCCAGCAAGGGTTTTATAGCTAATGCAGGTTTTTAAAAGAAAGCACAACTGAAGGGTCCTTAAAAAATGTGCTGAGCCAGAAAGGACTCGACTCAGGTATTTCTGTATCCCATCAAGGTCAAAGTGGAATGGGAAGTGCCCTCTAGGAAGAATCTCTTCTAGTCTCACATGGTCCTGAACTGTCTCAGCCAACATTTTCTTAGCCTTCCTTTTGCTTATAACAGGCACAAAGAAGGAAGGACAACTTCTGTCTGCAGCTGCACCAGAAATGTGATTGCACAGAAAACAAGGGAGGAAGATATTTTCCTTATTTAACACAGGCAGCTTGCTATAAACCCTCCTTTCTGCCAGCACCTTGCTGTATTTCCCCACCCCCAACAGACTTTATGCTGGGAAATTTGGGTATCATCATTTCCAAATGATTAAACCATGCAAGTGAGACATTTGGTCTAGAAATGGCAGGTTCTCTGTCCCTTCACAGTGGCATCACAAAGCTGATTTGTTTTGAAGTGTTTTATGTTTGTTGGTTTGGTTTATTTTATTTCATTGAAAAAAAAGAAAACAACCTCTTTAATATGCCTCTTAAAAGTTATTAACCCCCACAACATCCTTAGACAAAATCTAATGGTGATCAGGAGCTCGATTCATGCCAAGTCTGAGCTTTATGCTTCAGTGTTCAAGCTCTGAATGAGTTTCTTCAGAGGTAAAACGTGAAGAGATTTAAGACCCTTCAGGCAGCAGTTCAGAGGTTCCAGGCCTTCTTCCAGAGGTGCCTGATTTTGTCACCTACAAGTCACCTCAATTTAATGCCCATGGTGGGCTGAGAGCACGTGATTTTCTCCTCTCCAAATTGCCCAATCCTAGCCATGAGCTGCAGATGTGGTGCTGAGACACATCCCATTCCTCAGACACTATTAACTGTTTGCCCAGTTGTAAAATGAACTCTTACTTGCTGCAGAATGAAGGTTACATCTGAGGACTCAGTGATGGGAATGAGCTACCACAGCAGGAATATCACCTCTTTGGTCAGCTATGCTGGTAGATGGAAGGTAAAACACAGGCAGTCCTTCTGACTTCAGGAAAGACAATGATGGCAATGAGCTATCACAGCAGAAATATCATCTCTTTGGCCAGCTATGCTGGTAGATGGAAGGTAAAACACAGACAGTCCTGACTTCAGGAAAGACAATGATGGCAATGAGCTATCACAGCAGAAATATCATCTCTTTGGCCAGCTATGCTGGTAGATGGAAGGTAAAACACAGACAGTCCTTCTGACTTCAGGAAAGAGAGGGCAACTGGTTAAGCAGGGTCTTGCACTGCTTGCAAAGAGTTAATTTGTCACTTGCTTTCACCACTTTGAGCCCAACTTGCTGAGCCATGGTTTTTACCTCTTTTTTTTTTCTCTGCAGCAAGATTCATTCCTGTTTACCAGAGCTTGTGGGCAGAGAGGATAGCAGGGAAGCAATGAGTCAAGAAGAATCAGATCAAGAGGGTCACTTCACAGACACACCAAAATGGCTGGGAGCATTTTCTGATCCTTTCCCTCTTCTAGCTGCAGAATGAGCTACCTTTGCTGAGTGTGTTTAAAACTAAGGTTGGAAAAGGGCTGGGAAAGGGGCTGCAAACAGACATGGTATTGCCACTACCACCAGGGATGTGAGACATACAGCTGAGGCATCACTCGAGCCGCTTGTCACAACCCTGCAGCACCACGCCATGTATGTACTAGCTATCACGAGAGCTACCTGGCTGCTGAAGGACTCAGTCTTTCCCTGTCATCCCTGATTCACACTGCACAGGATTTCTCAGCCACTCTCTGAATCTGGCAGGTTGTAGCTGAGAAACCCACATTTGTCTGATGCCTCGACTTGTGTGCTCTTGGAGCACTAAATTAGCCAGAAGGCTTTCTGAACTCAGCTAGCTTCTATCACCGCTCAATCTACTCTGATGCTGAATTTGTGTCACAGAAAAAGAGTGGTCAGGCACTGGAATGGGCTGCTCAGGGAGGTGGTGGAGTCACCAAGCCTGGATGTGTTTAAAGGTCATTTGGATGTGGTACTTGGGGGTGTGGTTTAGGGTGAACCTTGTAGAGTAGGGTTATTGGCTGGATTTGGTCATCCTGAGGGGATTTTCCAACTGGAATGTTTCTGTGATTCTGTGAACTTAGAATCAACCAGGTTGGAACAGACCTCCAAGATCATCCAGTGGTCAGGCATTGGAATGGGCTGCCCAGAGAGGTGGTGGAGTCACCATCCCTGGAGGTGTTCAAGCAAAGCTTGGATGAAGCACTTAGTGCCATGGTCTAGTGGACTGGCTAGGGCTGGGTGCTAGGTTGGACTGTCTGATCTTGGAAGTCTCTTCCAACCTGCTTGATTCTACGATTCTATGAACTTCTGGTTGATGTCTGAAAGCTAAGGATTCCTTGCAAAGGGCTCCCCATCCTCCCATCATACTGATCTGTTGCTTGGGAGGAGTTCCCAAAGTAAACCTTCCTAATGCTAATCAAGGATGAGGGCTAGATTTAGCTACACATTATTTAATTTGAAGAGCACTGATTTGGCTTCAGAAGGCACTTTAAGCTGTTGCTTGAGTTCCCACTGATGCTATCTGTTTGGTCAGGTCTGTAGGCAATGCAGCTATATTCCTGAGTACTCCAAAGTACCCTTTAGAAGTAGCCTTTATGACAGGCTGTCACAGACAACATCAATTCCAGAATGTTATATGCCAAAAGAATACCAAACAGAGGATAACTCTTGAAAAATCAGCAGACAAATTGTGCTTGAGCTCAGTGAGAGTCGAGCGTGAAGCTGGAGGCACAGCTCAGTGCTTGGTGGCAAGAGGCTGGCATGTCCAGAGCATGAACAGCAGGTTGCACACACATTTGCACGTGTGCCATGCCAAGGCAGCATGACAGGGAAGTCTGGAATTCACAAAGGTGTTGAGCACCAGCAGGGTGGGCTCCAGACTGAGAGGCAGGCACAGGCAGGAGACAGCAGCAGTGCATCTGGAACGGGTTGCCCAGGGAGGTTGTGGATGCTTCCTCCCTGGAGGTGTTTAAGGCCAGGCTGGATGAGGCCTTGAGCAGCCTGCTCTAGTGGGAGGTGTCCCTGCCTATGGCAGGGGGTTGGAGCTGGATGATCCTTGAGGTCCCTTCCAACCTAAACCATTCTATGATTTTATGATCTTTTCTCCTTACTTATTCATTTCTATTTCTCTTTCTCCCCCTCCCCAGGCCTGCAAACTGCCTTGCTTTGTTTATTTCCTTTCTCTTCACTTTCTCCTCCTGTCCTATACCCAGCCTTCCCCAACAGCAGTCAGAAGATAAATCTTCCTGCTTATGCTTCCCTTTCCCACTGAAGAAACAAACTCACATGAAGAGGGGGTGATTTGTGTGTTTCCCTGTGTTTGCCACAAGTCTACAAATCGATTCAAAGAGACATAGTGTGCAACTTTGGCTCTTCCCTCCTGCCAGGGTAACACAGGCTGTAAGCAGAGATCATGAGGAGCCCTGAGTTTTTGACAGAGAGAGTGATTGGCATTGGAATGGGCTGCCCAGGGAGGTGGTGGAGTCGCCATCCCTGGGGGTGTTCAAGTAAAGCCTGGATGAGGCACTTAGTGCCATGGTCTGGTTGACTGGACAGGGCTGGGTGCTAGGTTGGACTGGATGAGCTTGGAGGTCTCTTCCAACCTGGTTGATTCTATGATTCTTTGATGCTAAAACCATTCCACAGCTCACTGATTTGAGGCCATACACCTGGTGTTGGGACATGCTTAGAGGAAATCCGGAGCTTCTCAGCTACATGAGGAGAAAGCCACTCAGCAGTACCTACAGAATACACAGCTATGACTTTGGGCAATGTAGATAGATGCCCTCACTTAGGAATATCATCTTTATTTCAGCAGTTGCTGCCAGGAGAGTACAGGACCGGGGAAGGGGTGGTCAGGAAGGAGTTCTAATTTGAGGGGCTGCTCAGTGTGGAAATGGGTGGTGTCATTGCTGGGGAGGAAACACAATCATTGCAGCTTGAGCTTGTCTTGTGTCTTTCAGCTAGAGAAGAGAAAGAGTAAAATTCTCCCCTGCTGAGATGTCGATGCTGTGCATCTGGTAAGATCATTTGGACGATTTTGCTCCAACACAGCACTTCTGTTCAGGAGGAAAAACATCCCAATAACCTGATTAAATTTGTGACTCTTTTTTTCTGTTGTTGTTGGTGCTGTCAGGGACAAAAATCCAGCTGAGTCAGCACAGAGAGGGGCTGTGAGTGTAGGGCATTGTGGCTTTGCCTGAAAGACAATTCACATAGCGAGCGTGGTGAGGTTGGTTAAGCCCCAGCTCTAACGTGCTCTCCCTGTGCAAAAAATAACACTTCAAGTGAGCAGAGTTCTAGAAAATGAAAGAACTAATTGCTGGGGTTAGAAGAATTCAGCCAGTCTCAAGCCATTAGGATCACAGCCGAGTGGAGAATGTCATGGAGCCAATTGGAGCAAAACTGCCAGGGCTTTACCACGCTTAAGACTTAACCTTAGGTTGCTCTACGATCACACGACCGCGGCTCTAACATTAGCGGGCGAATATTCCCTCCACGGATTCAGGGATGAGCTGAAGGAATGCCAGCTCCACAATCCTCCTGATCGCCAGCAGGATAGGGACAGACAGGCCTGGCAGTTTAATTTGCCTCCTCCTCTTTTCCTCCCCCCCCTCCCCCCCTTTTCTCTTTTTCTAGAGGAATAAAAACAACAAAAAGACAACCTAGCCCTGTCGTGAGATTTCTGACTGATTGTGGAGTAATTTGGGCAGAATGGAATAGAGCCTGCTCAGTGGTTCATGAACAGCACTTATCCGTACTCCATTATTTTCCTTTTAGTTTGCTTTACAAATTAGTAAAGGGCACCAGTGTCAAATTCTTGATGCGAGCCTCTGTGTGAAATGATAAGCTAAATCCTAAATTGAGGTCAAAGCTGTTCATGTGGTTCCTGCTGCTAATAAAAACGCTTTTCTTTGTTCCTGCCTGCTAAGAATGCCTGTCCCATTTATAAACAAGATCTTACACCCCCCCCCTTCCCCCCCCCCCAAAAAAAAAAAAAGAAGACACCTCCATGCAGATGTTAGGAGGAAAGTAACTTACTTAAAGTGCAATCTCTCCTTAAAAATATATTCTGCTTTGCAAGGAAATAAAAAGTCTCATTGTTGCATCGAGAGTTGTGTACTCAGAAGAGCTAAAACTGTGGGGGTCTGTCTGCATGTAGCATCTCAGTATTTCTGAGCGGTCCAAAATCATAGAATCATAGAATCATAGAATGGTTTCGGTTGGAAGGGACCTCAAGGATCATCCAGATCCAACCCCTGCCATAGGCAGGGACACCTCCCACTAGAGCAGCTTGCTCAAGGCCTCATCCAGCCTGGCCTTAAACACCTCCAGGGAGGAAGCATCCACAACCTCCCTGGGCAACCTGTGCCAGTGTCTCACCACCCTCACTGGAAAGAACTTCCTCCTAACATCCAGTCTAAATCTCCCCTCTGCCAGCTTAAACCCATTCCCCCTCGTCCTGACATTCCCAGACCTTGTCAATAGTCCCTCCCCAGCCTTCCTGTAGGCTCCCTTCAGATGCTGCAAAGCCACTCTAAGGTCTCCTCGAAGCCTTCTCTTCTCCAGGCTGCAGAGCCCCAACTCTCTCAGCCTGTCCTCAGAGCAGAGCTGCTGCAGCCCTCTCAGCATCTTCGTGGCTCTCCTCTGGACTGGCTCCAGCAGTTCCATGTCCTTCTTGTGCTGGGGGCTCCAGAACTGCACACAGGACTGCAGGTGGGGTCTGAGGAGAGCAGAGCCAAGGGGCAGAATCCCCTCCCTTGCCCTGCTGCCCACACTGCTCTTGCTGCAGCCCAGCACAGGGTTGCTGTCTGGGCTGCATGTGCACACTGCAGGCTCATGTTGAGCTTTTCATCACCCCAGACCCCCAGGTCCTTCTCCTCAGGGCTGCTCTCAGCCATTCACCACCCAGCCTGGAGCTGTGCCTGGGATTGCACCGACCCAGGTGCAGGACCTTACACTTGGCCTTGTGAATGAATAATTGGCAGCATCATAGAATAATGTTCCAATTACTTGGTTTTTGTGTAGACCTCCCTTTAATTTCAGTCCAGAGAGGAGCTGAGGAATTTCCTCCTGCCTCCGTCCCCCATTTTCTTTTTTTTTGATATTCCTTTCTGAGCCCAAAATGAAAACAAACCAAACAAACAAAAAAAAAAAAAAATCAAATCAAACCAAAGCAAACAAACATCAACCCTGCAGTGATTTAGATGCAGGTCTCACTACCCTCACAGAGCTCTGGCTGATGTGATGTAAAAGCTGTCATCGTCACACCCTTCTAAGAGACGGTGCAGCACCTGGGAGAGCAATGTCCCACCTGGGCATGAGGTTTCATGAACTCAAAACCTGAGAAGATCTTACACCCCCCCGGATTGGTGTCCCAGGAGAGGATTGGTGTCCCTCTTTGAGCAAAAGCATCTGGCAGAGGGATTGGGTCAGTTGTTTTGCCTAGTTACAATTTCATCCTGAAAATCGTTACCTTAAAGTCACACATTTTTAACATTTCCACCTATCTTTCCAAGCCTTGGTGGCTGAACCAGACATTTAAAGAGAGCTCCCAACTTTGCTGTGGCTATGTGCAGCTGTGCAGACCTTTGTGCCAGGAGATCCTCACTATGAGCAAACTCAGGCACAAGAGACCCTGTGACTCTGCCTTCCTTGGTTTGCTCTCCTCTGCTGTCACTATAAATGGTTTGAAACCTGGTTACTGTAATAAAAATCTGTTCTCACATACTGCAGAACATGAATCTTCAGACTTTCATTTATTTTTTTGTCCCCTGGGAGAAAGGAAATCAATTTACCTGGAAATACAAGAAGTGCCATCAATATCTGTTGGGGTTAGACAGCTCAAAGCAGTCACAGAAGCCTCATATTTCAGGGAATGCAGCATCCACTTTTTTCTTCTCCCCCCCCTCCCTTATCTCTCTGCTAAGCCCTTTGTAACTACAGTGAGATGAATTAAAAGTGTCAGTTTGAAATGGTTGGAAATGGGTATAAATTGGAACTGTCTTTGCTGAGAAGTAGCATGAGACAGGATGGAGGCTAGCGGCAAGGGAGGCTTTAGCAGGGCACGGCGCAGCTCACCGGCTGAGTGCCTGCTGCTGTGTGTGTGCTTCAAACCACGGCCAGCAAAGCAGAACCACCAGCAGAGAGCTAAAATCAGACCAGGCAAGAGCGTTTCCTTTTGTTTTCTTTCTCTAAAATACAGTTTCTAATTAGATTTGTAGTTACAATAATCAGACAATGAAGGATTTATATATATTGGTAATGAATTATACCAAAGTGATGATAGGAAGCAGTGTTCTCCCTCATTGCTCAGCCAAGATAATCCTCATCAACCTCACTCTGAAACAGTCCAAACACTCATCCAAATGTCACAGAATGATGGAGTCACTCAGGTTGGAAAAGACCACTTAGATCATCAAATCCAGCTGTTAATGCAACACCGTAGCAACTAAACCATGTCCAAAAGTGCCATGTCCACATGGCTTTTTGAGCACCTCCTGGGGTGGTGACTTCACCACCTCCATGGGCAACCTATTCCAATGCCTGACCACTCTTTCAGGATAATTTTCTTTCCTGATATCCAACCTAAGCCTCCCCTGGTGGAACTTGAGGCCATTTCCCTTCATCCTATTGGTAGCTGTTTGGGAGAAGACATCAGCCTGCATCTGGCTCAAATACCCTTTCAGAGGAGCTGTAGAGAGCAATGAGGTCTCCCCTTATCCTTCTCCCCTCATCCTTCTCTTCTCCCCTCATCCTTCTCTTCTCCAGGCTAAACAAACCAAATTTCCTCATCTGCTCCTCCCAAAACCTGTTTTCCAGACCCTTCACATACCCTCTGTACTCCATACATGCAGGGAGAGGCAGAGGAAGGATAAAGCTTGTGTGTCTGCTCGGGAAGCAGCTGAAGGGCTAGAAAGATGAGAAAATATAAGGGGCAATATCTGCCTGGAAAACAGAAAAACAACAAAACAAGGCAGAAACGTCACAGAAACAGAGAGTGCAGTCCTGTGCCCTTCTCCTCGGGGGGACAGAATGTTCTCCAGAGCAAATGCACTCCAAAAGACATGATTGATTTTACTCCAACCAGGTTTGTGGAACATTCTCTTGGTAAAATAATCCAGCAGCACACACAGCTCCGAGCCCAGGCATTTCTGCATGATCTACCCGAAGACAGCTAATGCTTGTCCCCAGCTCTGTCATGTCAGGAGCTCACAGGTCTAGAGGTGACAGGCGGCTCAAAAAGGTCTGTTTTACCCAACTGTTCTTCAAGGAAGTCCCAGGTTAATTCACTGGAGGGAGATTTTCACAGCCTTTGCGAGCGCTGCTGTCAAACCCAGCCATGGAGCAGTATCGTTGGGTAAACAGCCTGTTCTCTCTGCTGTCCTACACCGCCCCTCCGCAGAGCCTCCCAGCAGAGCAGGCACGGGGAGGTGTGGAGAGGAGCAGCGGAAGGAAAAAGCCCAGCAGAGCCCACACAAGCCAGTCCTCACCAAACAGCTTGAGTTTCTTCACAAGTGCAACTCCCCTCACCTCCAGAGACTGAAGATGCCCTGCAGCAGCGCTGCCTGCTGTGCTGAAATCCCCGGCGGGATGCAGGGCTGCAGCAGGAGGAGACCCAGCAGCGCTTTTAGCCGCACCTCCTGGGAACAGCCCTTCCCGTGCCCTACTCTTCCCACTCCGCTGGGCTTGGGTTGGATCTCCTTGGTTCCAAAGACCAGGCTTAATGATTTCTTTTAATGCTAGTGAGGGTGTGGGCTGAGATGCTGGTGTCGAAATGTCTTGAGGAGGGGAAGAATTCTGTGTTTCCTGTTATTTGTCTTGCTTCACAGGATCTCATTTTCTTTTTTTAGTGAACAGATGGAGTATTTTTGGTTTGTTGAACATTTTGTCACCACTACTCAGCACCAGCTAACCTGCCAAATGCTCTTGAAAAATACACAGTTGCTGCAGTCCTCAGCATTACAAGATGAACTTTTTCTTGGTGCCCATGAATCACATGAACCATTCCTTTTCTTTTGACTTTTATCCCCTTTTAAAAGTCTGCCTTGTGATCCAAAGATTGTTTTCTGCCTATCTTAACCAAGATATGCTGGTCTAAGTGGCAAAAATTCATTCCAAGAGAGACAGAGGTTGTTCTGCCAGAACAGGAAAACACTTGGACGAAACCAGTAGGGACTGGAATTTCTCTTCAGGCAAATCTACCAACAATGATTGGTGCCCAAGGCCCACTGTGGTTTTATTTTTATCTTCCAGTTGGAGCTGGTGGTTTCTATTAACTTTTAAATGCAGAAGTACAAGGAGGATTAGGTTAGGGACTCTGCTCAGTCTCTTACAGCTCTGCTAACCTCACTCATTTGCTTTCTGTCCTGCTGGCCTGATTCAGCTGGTGCTTGGCTGAGACAACAGCTTCTACTGGGCAGATGTGCCTTTGGTAGAAAAGCAGGCTGCCCTCAATCAAGAACACAAAAGATGGACCTCACATGGCTGCCTTCAGTAGGACACTCCCCTGCTGAATCACCAGGATGGTTAAAACCTGTTTTCTTTGCAATTCGACTTTGTCTGGCTTCATTTTCAATTGCCAGACATTTGTGCATTTGTTGTTCTTCCCATGCTCTTTTCCCCTTCCCCTCTTACTACCACCTCCTGCTTTTCAGAGAGCTTTAAACTGTAAAAGCCAGCTCTGGGCACAGGATTTTTTAAACTGATTTCAACACATAGTTGAAGTCCACACCCTGATTTTTATTCACTGTTCCTTGGCTGAGAGGGGTAATCCCTTCCTCATGCATTTGGGTAGCATTTGTGTTAGAGAAGAATCAGAGAATCGTAGAATCAGTCAGGGTTGGAAGGGACCACAAGGATCATCTGGTTCCAACCACCCTGCCATGGGCAGGGATACTCTACCCTAGAGCAGGCTGGCCAGAGCTCCATCCTGCCTGGCCTTAAACACCTTCATGCTCCTTAGAGAATCTGCCTGTGGTTTGCTATCAGCCTCTAGCTCATCTCTCAGACACACAACCTGATTTTTATTCACTGGTCCTTGTTCAAGAAGGGTAATCCCTTCCTCATGCATTTGGGTAGTATTTGTGTTAGAGTAGAATCATAGAATCAGTCAGGGTTGGAAAGGACCACATGGATCATGTGGACCACATGGATCATCTAGTTCAAACCACTCTGCCAGGGGCAGGGACACTCTACCCTAGATCAGGCTGGCCCGAGCTCCATCCAGCCTGGCCTTAAACATCTTCATGCTCCTTAGAGAATCTGCCTGTGGTTTGCTACCAGCCTCTAGCTCACCTCTCTGACATAGAACAGCAACAAAAAAGACTGGGTTAGTTCTTTCTGTTGCACTATGACCCTTAGAGTAATTGTCCATGTATTTGTTCCTCTATGTCTGGACTGAACTTGCCTGAATCAGAAGCTGCGAAGGCAGCAGAGAGTCGCAGAGTGGCTGGCAGTTTGTTTTGCAGCTGTCACCTCTGATATCCTTGGAGAAGAAAAGAGCATGAGCACAACTACAAAACAAAGCAAAGACAGATAACATTTTCATGAATTATGTGCATGTTTCCACTGGAGGAAAATGTAGTCTAGTGAACAGCAGATGAAGGCAGCGAAATGTTTATTTCTGCTGTTGTCACTCTCTGCAGGGTCAGGCACACTTTGCCCTTCTACAGCACTTCACTGGCAGGATTTGCTTATCATTTGCATCACTCCTTTTTCCTGATTGCCAGTTAGCAAAGAATCTTACAGCTGGAAGAAAAGCCTCAGGAGGCTCACTGGGGTGAGTGTGCCTGGGCTTCGGCTTTGTTGATTACGAAGGGGAAGATATCTCAGGAAGAAATATTAATTGTAGCCTCGCTATCCCTGTGCTAGTGAGTCATGTCTCACTTGGGAGATTATGAGTCCTGGGGAATGCTTCTCCATGCTTCAGAGGAAAAAAATTCCCTGAGGGATCCTGCTACACTAACAATTACTTACAGGGAGGGGGAAAATAATTGCAGAGTAATAGAATAGCAGGTTGGAAGGAACCTCAAGGATCACCTATTCCAACATCCTGTGTCTAAAGAGCTTTTAGACTTTTCTGTTACATTTCTTTATTTATCTTTCCTTCTTTGTTTCCAAGACAGACACTCCTATCCACTGCTCCCCAAAGAAGAAAAGTGACAAGGCAATTTGGGCAATGTGTGTCTGATTTGGGAACAGTGATTCTGAGAACTGCTGAATTTGAATTGCTTTATGATGAGTTTATTGTGTTGGCTCCTGAGTGACTCAGGCCCTGCATATGATGGCAGACCTGTGCTACAGAATGCTCTGACCAGGAGCAGCAGAAGATTGTTAAACATTGATATACTTACACAGAGAAGAGTGAATAGAATAGAATAGAATAGAATCAACCAGGTTGGAAGAGACCTCCAAGATCAACCAGTCCAACCTAGCACCCAGCCCTGTCCAGTCAACCAGACCATGGCACTAAGTGCCTCAGCCAGGCTTTGCTTCAACACCTCCAGGGATGGCAACTCCACCACCTCCCTGGGCAGCCCATTCCAATGCCAATCACTCTCTCTGCCAACAACTTCCTCCTAACATCCAGCCTAGACCTCCTCTGGCACAACTTGAGACTGTGACCCTTGTTCTGTTGCTGGTTGTCAGTTCAGGGGAGGTTGTGGACCATGATCTTCCTGACCAGGAAAAGTCAAGTTTGCCAGTACAGACTGGGATTCCAACGTTAGAGAGCAACACCAATTAAACACCCTAAATGCCAAAAGAAAGGAAACACAGGGAAAGAAAACTTCAGACAAGAAAACTCAAAAAGAGGATTTGCTGTCTTGGAAAGGATTATGACTGCTGGACCCAACCAAAGGGAGTGAAAAAAAAATGTTTAGGTCAGTTGAAAGGCCAAGATTTTGAAAAACTAATGGAGGAGGGAAAAGTTACATCCCCCAATACACTGAATTAACCTTGAAAAACCTACAGCTGGTGAGAATACTGAGAAAGAGAAATGCTCTTCCCTCTTCTGGTGCCGAGCATGATGTGTTTGTTCTCTCTACTGCCCATTTACAGGGACTATAGCATTTAAAAGCTCTGTAAGGACAGATCTAGTGGGAGGTGTCCCTGCCTATGGCAGGGGGTTGGAGCTGGATGATCCTTGAGGTCCCTTCCAACCTAAACCATTCTATGATTCTATGTGTTCCCCTCAACTAGCATAGCAAAGAGAAGGACACCAGACTTGAAATGCTTTGGATTTAGCAGTAGTGGTGGGATTGTGAGCTGGAGGCAAGATGTGTTTGTTCTCTCTACTTCCCAGTTGCAGGGACTATAGCATTTAAAAGCTCTGTAAGGGCAGATGTGTCCCCCTCAATTAGCATAGCAAAGAGAAGGACACCAGACTGGAAAAGCTCAAAATATCAGAAGCTTTGGGTGCAGCAGTAGTGCTGGGATTGTGAGTTGGAGGCAAACAGTTGGACTTAGTGATCATAAAGGTCTCTTCCAACCTCAACAGCTCTGTGGTTCTAAAGAGTAACAGGGCAAAAACCCACGCCCAAGGAAAAACAACAAAGGGACTATACAGGAGTGTGGTGAACCTTGGGTCCCTCTCCACAGGGCTGCTTTCCAGCAGATCACCTCCCAGCCTATACTGGTGGAGTTTATTATTCCTCCCCAGATGCAGGACTCTGCACTTGTCCTTGTTGAACTTCATCTGGTTCCTCTGTGCCCAGCTCTCCAGTCTGTCCAGGTCTCTCTGGATGGCCACACAGCCTTCAGCTGTATCAGCCACACTACCCAGCTTGGTGTCATCAGCAAACTTGCTGAGCAGACACTTTGTGCCCTCACCAATGTCACTGATGAAGATACTGAACAGGATTGGCCCCAGCACTGATCCCTGGGGAGATACCACTAGTCACAGCTCTCCAGCTGGACCTGGCACGAAGCTGTAAATATAGCTTCATTCTCCAATTTCCAGATCAACTGAGTCTAGGCTGGGTGATTTTCTTAAGTGTGGGGGGGTGGGGAACACCCAAACCATCACAATGCTTCATTTAGCATTACCTTTTCATTTCTTCAATAGCACAAAATGATATCACTCTAAATTACCAAAACAAAATGTTTTGTCCAAGCCAGGCGGTTCTGGGAAGATTTCTGCTAAAAAGAGTAACAATTGCCTGAGAAATTTGGTGGTGGCTGCAATGGACAGGGGAAGGGCAACTGATGTCGTCTACCTGCACCTGAGTAAGGCATTCGACTCTGTCCCACATGACATCCTGGTCACCAAACTGGAAAAGCACAAACTGGATGGGTGAGCACTCACTGGATAAGGAATGGGCTGGATGGTCGCATGCAGAGGGTGGTGATCAATGGCACAATGTCCACCTGGCGACCGGTGACAAGTGGTGTTCCTCAGGGGTCAGTGCTGGGACCAGTGCTCTTTAACATCTTTGTCAGTGATATGGACAGAGGAATTGAGTGCACCCTCAGCAAGTTTGCAGATGACACCAAGCTGTGTGGCACAGCTGACTTGCTGGAGGGCAGGGATGCCATCCAGAGGGACCTGGACAGGCTGGAGAGGTGGGCCCAGGCCAACCTCATGACGTTTAACAAGGCCAAGTGTAAGGTCCTGCACCTGGGTCGGTGCAATCCCAGGCACAGATACAGGCTGGGTGGTGAATGGCTGAGAGCAGCCCTGAGGAGAAGGACCTGGGGGTCTGGGTTGACGAAAAGCTCAACATGAGCCTGCAGTGTGCACATGCAGCCCAGACAGCAACCCTGTGCTGGGCTGCATCAAGAGCAGTGTGGCCAGCAGGGCAAGGGAGGGGATTCTCCCCCTTTACTCTGCTCTCCTCAGACCCCACCTGGAGTACTGTGTGCAGTTCTGGAGCCCCCAACACAAGAAGGACATGGAACTGCTGGAGCGAGTCCAGAGGAGAGCCACGAAGATGCTCAGAGGGCTGCAGCAGCTCTGCTATGAGGACAGGCTGAGAGAGTTGGGGCTCTGCAGCCTGGAGAAGAGAAGGCTTCGAGGAGACCTTAGAGTGGCTTTCCAGTATCTGAAGGGAGCCTACAGGAAGGCTGGGGAGGGACTATTGACAAGGTCTGGTAATGTCAGGACGAGGGGGAATGGGTTTAAGCTGGAGGAGGGGAGATTTAGACTGGATGTTAGGAGGAAGTTCTTTACAGTGAGGGTGGTGAGACACTGGCACAGGTTGCCCAGGGAGGTTGTGGATGCTTCCTCCCTGGAGGTGTTTAAAGCCAGGCTGGATGAGGCCTTGAGCAGCCTGCTCTAGTGGGAGGTGTCCCTGCCTATGGCAGGGGGTTGGAGCTGGATGATCCTTGAGGTCCCTTCCAACCTAAACCATTCATTCTATAATTATATATTCTGATTTAGGTCAACCTTTTATTTCAGATCCTTTAAAATCCTCCCAAGAAGGAAATCGACCAAACATCTTTGAATTGGAACTTTTTGTCCAGTTAGAAGGGATTTGTGCTTTTAAAGTCATATTCCTGTTTCTGCAGTTCTCTTCTAAAGAAGCATCTCTTCTAAAGAAGCATCTTGCAATATTTATAGTACAAAAGCACAAGAGTTATGCTTTTAAATGAATATTCCTGCTTCTGAAGTTCTCTTTTAAATAAGCATCTGTGCAATATTTATGGTATGAAAGCACCAGGTGGTTTCTGTGTGCCTTTTTATCCCCCTTGCTGGAGCATTGATTGCAGCTGCATTAGGAGGCACATTTTTTGGAGCCTGGCTTTAATTTTGCTTCCACCACTGTGAGTGCATTGACAAGAGATAAGAGTTAATGAATCAGTGTGCTCACAGCTAGCACTGATGAAAAGAGACATACTTTCAGCTTCGAATACAGAGAATATGCTTTGCTATGAAGATCACACCCCACAGACAGTCCAAGGCCTCGCTCGAAGCTCAGCCCGGTGATGTGAAACCACAGTCCCAAGGACCACGAGGGGTTTACTGTTGCTTTGCACAGCCCTGGAGCAGAGGCTTCCTGAAAGCAAGCAGCAAAGCAGCAGAGACTTTCTGTAGGCTGTGACATTGTTACCAGTCATTGCTTTGGAGGGGGCGGGGGGGGGGGGAAACTCCAACCAACCAAATCTGTCAGAAATTCCATATATCCCAGCTGTAATGGAGAAAAGAGGAACGCTGCAAGCCTGGTTGAATTCCCACTTTGACTCACAGCTACAAAGTTGAGAACACTAAGGTGAATTATGGTTACTTCTGAATCCTTTCAATAGAGTCATTTATCTTTGCAGTCACTAGTCCGAATTATCAGCCAGACAGCACGAGAGGAAATTCAGTTTGATTTCTATTGCATTAATTATAAATGCCTTTGACCTGCACTGCTTTCTAGGTGCTCTTGTCTGGGTCTGGGTAGCAGTGAGGATGCAGCTTTGTGCTGGTTTGAGGGTAATTGGTATATTTTAACGAGAGAAATGAGATTGTTGGCTGTGCAAAGAAAATTTAGTGAAATACCAGCACCAACTTCCAGTTATCTATACTGATGTGTAGTTTGCACCTATGTCCAACAAAGTATTTATGAGCACATTACAAGAACTCCATTTAAGAACCACTTCCAAGCCATCATTCTCTTGGAGCAAGAGTGTGATGGTTTGGGTGTCCCCTGCCCCCCCACACTTTAGAAATCACCCAGACCAGACTCAGCCAGCTCTGGAAATTTGAATGAAGCTTATATTTACAGCTGGCACAATGCACAAGCAGATAGTTACAGTAGATACAGTTATAGACAGAAATAGACAAGGTAAAAAAAGTAATACAGAAACACAACTCCCCTCCCAGAAACCTGAGTCCCCAGGAGGGGCTCTCAACCACCCCTCACCTTCCCCCTACCCCTCTCAACCTTACCTCAGTCCCAAGGAAGAATGGAGGTTCAGCCAAGAGGATTAAGAAGCAAAGGTGAATCAGCAAAGCAGATGCAGGGTGAGGTTAGAAAGCAAGATGGAGTTCAGCCAGCAGCCCCAAGCTCCTCAGCAGGCAAAGCAGAAGAGAACAGCCCAGCAGCAAGTGCCCAAGCAAAGTGACCTTATCTAATGTTTTGCCTTTTTTCTTTACACATCTCAGCAAGGCTGTGAGGGAAGTAGACCTCACCACTGTTTTCATTTTCCAGCCTATTATGTAGTTCTTCTCACCAAAACATCCCAGCTAGGCTCAAACTAGCACAAAGAGGAAAGGTAAAACTACTTTTGCACTTGCAAAATATCGCTGTGATGACATTTAACACATTAAATAAGGCAGCCTGAGACGGGGCTTTTCCAGGGAGAATAAATCAAAAGGAAGCAGATTCAATCACCTAAACTTTAAGTGACATTTACGTTAATCTTTTCCTATTTGGTCCACTTTGACAGACTGCTGTTGTCCTATTGAATCAACATTAGCTCTGGTTTATGGGCAAGAAGGAGAAAACCCTGCCTGAGACTTCAAGTTGCTGCTTAAACTGAATTCCTGTTTCTCATAAGATGAGTAAATGCAGACAGAAAGATAGAGAGAGGGCAATAAAATGTCAGCTTCTGCCTTTCATGGCATCTTTCCCTTGCCAGCCACCACTGGAGAAAAGAGTCAGACCTGTGATCTGAACAGGTGTGCTAGTTTGAGCCTGGCTGGGATGTTTTGGTGAGAAGAATTAGATCATAGGCTGAGAAATGAAAACAATGGTGAGGTCTACTTCCCTCACAGTCTTGCTGAGATGTGTAGAAAGGAAAAGCAAAACATTAGATGAAGTCACTTCACTTGGGCACTTCAATCTGGGCTGTTCTCTCAGCTCTCTGCCTGCTGGGGAGAGCTGTGGCTGCTGGCTGAACTCCATCTTGCTTTCTAACCTCACCCTCCATTTGCTTTGGCTGATTTCACCTTTGCTTCTTAATCCTCTTGGCCGAACCTCCATTATTCCTTGGGACTGGGGTAAGGTTGAGAGGGGGAGGGCGAGGGGGTGGTTGAGAGCCCCTCCTGGGGACTCAGGTTTCTGGGAGGGGAGTTGTGTTTCTGTATTACCTTTTTCACTTGTCTATTTCTGTCTATAACTGTATCTACTGTAAATATCTGCTTGTGCATTGTGCCAGCTGTAAATATAAGCTTCATTCAAATTTCCAGAGCCAGCTGAGTCTAGTCTGGGTGATTTCTAAAGTGTGGGGGGTGGGGGACACCCAAACCATCACAACAGGTGACCCCTCTCAAGCTGCTACATGTGTGCTGGTTTGAGGTGATGTGGCTGGTCAGCACTAGCAGTGCTGCTGCTGCACACACCAGTGGCATCCCACTGAACGAGCAAATGGCAGGGTAATGAAACAAAACATCCCCTCAGCCTGTGTAACACCAGGAGGGGAAAATAAGACAGGTGAAAAGCAAAGACCATAGCTGTTGTCTGGAGGCAGTCAGTCAGAGAGGAAGGGACACCTTTTCCTCCATCTTCCCATTGCTGCTGTCAGAGTCACGGAGGGGATGGGAGTCAGCTGGCAGCCAGAAAGCAAGGGAGGGTCAGCAGGCATGATATATGGGTCTGCTTCTAGTCCTGCCCCCCCCTTCACTGAATCATATGCTTAAAGTTAAGTGACTAAGTGAATCAGGCCCATGGTTGTGGAAGAAAGAGAATGGGGTTTGGTTCTATGGAAGATTAGTCACACACTGTTTCCTGTGTTCTACCTCTCCACAAAGCTTTTGAAATGATAAATCCATCCAAGGGATGGAAGAGCACCATTCACTTTCAGAAGTTGCTCAAGGGCTTCTCTTGGTTCCTTCAACAATCATGAAAGCAGCATTTCAGCAGCTGACCTAGGCTCTTTGTTGCCCTAAGGCCTTTATCCCAGAGAAAGAGGCGTCAAGCTCACTCTTCTGCTCCTCTGCTGCTATGTCTGTGTCTGTAGCACTGCATGGTTGTCACACCACCTTCTGAAATTAACCTCACCACTGTCAATAGGACTTGTTAAAGGAATTCGTGCATTTATCAGAGCAAAACCAAACTGGCTAAATAAACACTGTGGTTACTGGTGAAGCAATCATCCCTATTCCTGCAAGCCAGCACCTGCTGGAGGGCTGGCAGGCAAGGAAGATCTACAGAGCAGCTATTGCCTGTTCTGCTTCTCACCTTCCATTTTTCTTCTACTGTAGGTTGTCTAAGGGGAATGGGGGCTGTGTGTGTGTGCAGACACTGCTCTCCCAGCACCATCTCCAGACATCCCTCTGTCTCCAGGGCCAACTGGAAACACCAGCCTGAGAACAGCCACGAGC
The DNA here is from genome assembly GCA_013400475.1 of Tricholaema leucomelas. Lineage (NCBI taxonomy): Eukaryota > Metazoa > Chordata > Aves > Piciformes > Lybiidae > Tricholaema lacrymosa > Tricholaema leucomelas. The sequence continues at coordinate 24,925 of WAAF01004836.1, read as the reverse complement.
ACAGGAGGTTTTGTTTCACTCTCCATGGGACCCCAGTGCCAGCCCTAAAAGCTAAGGTCTCATACCTCGGCTGTTGCGATGGTAATGAAGCTTCCTGGTGCCAACACCAAGAGCCTGTCGGTCTGCTGAGGAGGGACCTTTCTTGGGGTGAAATGGAGGGAGTTCTGCTCCCATGCCCATTACTGAATTCTCCACAGAAGCTGCAGGCAAGGATGCCAATTAACACTAATTGGGGTTTTTTTTATATGTGGACACGTGTCCATTAGGAACTTGATTGATAGGCTGAGACAAGTGACTCATTTTGCTGTTGCCATAAAGTAGTCATTGTACCATTTGGGGTTCTTTACCAGGAATGTGCAGCAGTCCTCACCTGCTCCCATTAAAGCCAAGAAGATTTGCTACCACTGGGGGAAAGAATTTTACCTTTGGATGCTGGGCACTTGAGCTAGGGGGAAGTGCTGCTTTGCCTTGTGGAGCTTCCATCCTGGAAGAACATTTGCTGGGTAAAAATACAGTCAGAGATACTGCTGCTGATCTTAATGACACCTCAAGCTTTCCTTCTAAATGCTCTTCAGTTTTTTCCCCCCAGTGCTCAGATCAGGATGACCTAACTTGAACGTCACGTGAGTACTGAAGACAGCTTTCCATTTCTCCTAAATTCCTTCCAAACACCTATCTATCATTGGTTCATGGAGCATACAAGCTTCTCTGCTGGCAAACTGCTTGATTCGAGCACAGGAGGAAGCTGACAGCTCCATTCCAGCCTTGTCAGAAATCAGCTGCATTTAGAAGAGGACACCAGCCTCTGGGTCTCCTGTCCAGCACGAGGCAGTGAAGGAACAAACACAGACACTGAACAACAAAGGTGAGGAACCCCAAACACGATTTTCAGCTGCTCATCCAGAGAAAGAGGTAGTCAGCCTAAGGCACCATTCTTGAACAACCCTCTTGGCAGGGAAACTGGGTTTGAAAAATGCTGCTCATTTGGTTTTGCTTTGCCTGACCCACAGCCCTAACGTGTGGATCATATGCAAAGGCAAGATCAGAGATGACAGATCAGTTTTGCTCTCAGATACAGTCAGGTAGATGAATAAATTCAGCTCAGTGAGTTTTGGCATTTAGGAGCAACAGCTGGAAAATTCTGTTTAGCACTTCCTTGACATAAATCAACTGAAAAACAGGAAGGTTTTCTTTTAGGGCAATCGCCTCTGCTGGTGTCCCTGATCAAGCCTCAGCTCTCCCTGCTGTGGAGCACGGAGCCCAGCCTGCCTGGGAGAGCTGTGGAGACAAATCTGGCCTGTGAGTTTTCCTATGCATGTTGGTCATCAAAAATGGAGCAAGGCTTTGGGGGAGAAAAAAACAACAAAGTTTTGCCTTTGCCATTCTCTTTTTGACAGTCACTTGGATTGGGTTGAAACAGAATGTGATGTACAGAAAACTAAGTATCCCTCAAGTCTCACCTATTAGGGCCACAAGGATGCTCAGAGGGCTGCAGCAGCTCTGCTGTGAGGACAGACTGAAAGAATTGGGGCTGTTTGGTCTGCAGAAGAGGAGGCTCCCAGGTGACCTTCTTGTGGCCTTCCAGGATCTGAAGGGGGCTACAAAAAAGCTGGGGGGGGACTTGTTAGGTTATCAGGGGGTGACAGGACTGGGGGGAATGAAGCAAAACTGGAGGTGGGGAGAGTCAGACTGGACATGAGGAGGAAATTGTTGAGCATGAGAGTGGTGAGAGCCTGGACTGGGTTGCCCAGGGAGGTGGTTGGGGCCCCATCCCTGGAGGTGTTTGAGGCCAGTTTGGATGAGGCTGTGGCCAGGCTGTTCTAGGGTAGGGTGTCTCTGCCCATGGCAGCAGGGTTGGAATTAGATGATCCTTGAAGTCCCTTCCAACCCTGACTGCTTCTATGATTCTCTGATTTTATGAATACCATGCCTGAAGAGACTCTGAGGCCTCCTAAGATAAGTAACAGAGACTGATGGACTGAAAACAAAACCAAGAGCCTTGACAACAGCATCCACTAGGATTGGGAAGGATTCTAGAATCCAGAGCTGGTTTTCTCTTCCTGGTTTGGTGTCTATCATTACAAGAAAGGCTCCTAGTAGAACACAATCTATTTGCTAAATTCCCACTGGCATCCAGGCATGACAAAGTACAGTGGCATTTCATAGAATCAGCCAGGTTGGAAGAGACCAAGAAAGTTGAAGGTGTACCTTTGTTGCATGTCTTAGAATCACAGAATCATAGAATCAACCAGGCTGGAAGAGACCTCCAAGATCATCCAGTCCAACCTAGCACCCAGCCCTAGCCAAGCAACCAGACCATGGCACTAAGTGCCTCATCCAGGCTTCTCTTGAACACCTCCAGGGATGGCAACTCCACCACCTCCCTGGGCAGCCCATTCCAATGGCAAACACTCCACCCTGTGGCTTGCCTAACCCTGTCCTAGACACTGAAGGTTTCTTTTAGATTTCTGAGTGGTTCACCATCTAGAGAGCCCCTTCTATGGCCCAGTAGAATAAATGATCTCCCTGCACTGCTTGGATCCTTCCAGACACATCACTCCTCCCTAAATCTAGACTCTGGACTCCATGGGATGGCATAAGTGTCATCTCAAAGTTCCTCTCACGAGTCTGCTGGCTATGGAACAACTCTATGATCCAAAGGCCATGAGCCCAATGATTTGAAGGGAAAAAACACCTGCAAGAAACCTCCCCACCCAGTTCACTAAGTTACTATCCTCATTCAGTTGTGCCCCTCTAACATTCAGAGCTCTGCTTTGCTACATGTGCCGAAGCAGTGGAAGAAACAGGTTGGGTGCTCAGATGCTGAGAAAGGGAGTGCCCATAGGTGAGGTTACTGCAGCAGGTGTTGGTCTTGCTCTCATACATTAACAGATCCCACCTTTTTTTTTCTTGCATGTACTGTCAGGTCAGTTCCTTTCTAAGTGGTGAACTTGAAAAATGATGCTTGGCTGCAAGGTTCTTGGTAAACCATGCATCAGGAGAGACATTTTAATACCGTGCCCACTGGCACTAGTTGTTAGTAACTTGCAGGGACAAGAGAAGGGTTTCTGCTCCTTTACTCTGCCCTTGTGAGATCTCTTCTCAAATACTGGGTCCAGTTCTGGTGTCCCCAGCATAAGAAGAGCACAGAGCTGGTGGAGAGAGCCCAGAGGAGGCCACAAAGATGATCCAAGGGCTGGAACACCTCTGCTATGAGGACAGGGTAAGGGAGCTGGGGATGTTCAGCCTGAAGAAGAGAAGACACTGGGGATACTGTAGAGCTGCATTCTGGTACCTGAAGGGATCCTGCAGGAAGGCTGCAGAAGGATTTTTCATAAGGGTGTCCAGAAATAGGACAAGAGGGAATGGTTTGCAGCTGAGACACAGCAGGATTAGACTGGATCTGAGGAAGTTCTTTGGTATGAGGGTGGTGAGAGTATGCAATGGGTTGCCCAGGGAGGTTGTGGCTGCCTCCTCCCTGAGGGTGTTCAAAGTCAGGTTGGATAAGGGTTGAGCAGCAGAGTCTAATTGTGAGGTGTCTCTGGCCATGGTGGGCAAGTTGGAGCAGATAGAATAGAATAGAATAGAATAGAATAGAATAGAATAGAATCAACCAGGTTGGAAGAGACCTCCAAGATCATCCAGTCCAACCTAGCAACCCATCCAGTCAACCAGACCATGGCACTAAGTGCCTCATCCAGGCTTTAGATGATATCTGAGGTCCCTTGCCACCTGAGCCATTCTGTGATGCTATGATTAACTCTGCAGGACAAACCTGTAAAGCAGTGTTCTACTTGCTGTAAACGGTTTGTGTACCTGTTTATTGTGCACACAAGGACACGGCAGGTTAAAGGTTAGAATCACAGGACCATTAAGGCTGGAAAAGACCTTTAAGATCATCAAGCTTAACTGTCAGCCCAGTACGACCATGCCCACTAAACCACATCTCCAAGTGCCATGTCTGCATGTTTTCTGAACACCTGCTGGGGTGGTAACTCCACCACCTCCTCAGGCAGCTTGTGGACTAAAACAAAGATTAAACAACCTTGCCTGCTTTACAGGAAGAACACTTCAGCACCACATCTAGAGCTTGGGTGCCAACTTGGGATGTTAAAACCCCTTACTCCTGCAAGCCAGGCCTGAGCCCGGGAGTGTCAGCTGTCTCCTGTAAGCCACGAGCCCTGATTTTGGTCTTTGGTATAAGAATTATTCACAGCTCCCTCTTCCTGAGGTCTGATCACACCCTCTAGAAAGTAATTCTGTCACCTTGCCAAAGAAAACCTGTAGTCCTCTTTCTGCAAACCACAAAGCAGCCAGGTCAGCCGTTAGGTTGGTCTGTGTCTTCAAGTGATGAGGCAAAGGTTCAGATGAGACTTGGCAGCCACCGCAGACTGCTGGGCTATGGCACTATGGATTGTGGACTTCTGTGGAGTGTCTCTAATACTGCCTCCAAAAGCAATATCAGAGCTTCATTTTAATGACCTTATTGATAAGCTGAAGTGGCTCCCACTGCATCACAGACTGGGAACAGTGCTACATCAGTCCTGAAATACCAAGCATCCAGACAGTCAATTGAAGGGCTACAAAGACTTCTTATCCTGCTGAGAAGACTGGAATTCTGTAAATTGTAAATTGTTGAGGAAGTAAACTCCAATTTTATTCTGTTTTTGGAATGATGTTATTATGGAGTAACATTGTGGAATAATGTCTTTCAAAAGCAGTGCAATGGAAAAAAAAAAGAGTATCCTCCATTGTGAGCTGCTGGATTAGTTCCATTCATTTCATCCCACTAAACAAGGCTGTTAGCAAGGAAAACATAAAGTATCCCCCATGAAAAGGAAAAGCCATTTGCTATGCATTTGGATCTTTCCAACACCACTCACTAATGGGCATTTTCTCCCTTCATAGGAAAAAACCTTAGCACCACATCTCTGTCTCTTTCCAACACGTCCAGGGATTCAGCCACCTCCCTGGGTAGCCTGTTCCAGTGTTTGAGAACCCCTTGGGTGAAGAAGTTCACAGGCTCACAGGATGTTAGGGGTTGGAAGGGACCCAAGGAGATCATCCAGTCCAACCCCCCTGCCAGAGCAGGACAATCCTATCTAACACAGATCACACAGGAACACATCCAGACAGGCCTTGGAAGGCTCCAGAGAAGGAGACTCCACAGCCTCTCTGGGCAGCCTGTTCCAGTGCTCTGGGACCCTTACAGTAAAGAAGTTCCCCCTTGTGTTGAGGTGGAACCTCTTTTGCTGCAATTTACACCCATTGCTCCTTGTCCTATCCCAGGGAGCAGTGAGCAGAGCCTGTCCTCCCCATCCTGGCAGCCTTCAGATACTTATAACCACTTATTAAATCCCCTCTAAGTCTTCTCTTCTCTAGACTAAAACTCAGGTCCCTCAGCCTCTCCTCATAAGCCATGCCCCAGGTCCCTCATCATCCTCATAGCCCTCCACTGGACCCTCTCCAGCAGATCCCTGTCCCTCTTAAACTGGGGAGCCCAAAACTGAATACAGTATTCAAGATGAGAAGTTTCTTCTACTATTCAACCTAAACCTCTCCTGCTACAACTTGAGACCATTTCCTAAGTCATAATTTTCTTTCTGTCAGATGTGATTCCTCTTATACACCACCTATTTTCTCCATGAAGAAATCATTCAGATAGGTCACCATAATTTTCTCCTTACAAAACAGAAAACAGCATCTGTGATGTTCAGGATTTTGCTTGAACTGGGTCAGTATTTCACCAAGAAACATACTGCAACAGCCAAATTCCACTAAGGATGTAGGTGGCAAATCCCTCTAAGGATGTAGGCATCAAGGAGAGGTAATTCCTCAGGTAGACAAACGACATGATTCTGCCTTGCATGAAGTTAACAGAAATATCTTAGTTGTAGCCATTGGGATAATCCAATTGCTATTATTAACATTTAAAGGCTGTCTTAAAATCTTCATAGTAGCTTCTGGAGGTGTTCAAGAAAAGCCTGGATGAGGCACTTAGTGCTATGGTCTAGTTGACTGGATAGGGCTGGGTGATAGGTTGGACTGGATGATCTTGGAGGTCTCTTCCAACCTGGTTGATTCTATTTGTTAAATATTTCTGGGTTGATGAAAAGCTCAACATGAGCCTGCAGTGTGCACATGCAGCCCAGACAGCAACCCTGTGCTGGGCTGCAGCAAGAGCAGTGTGGGCAGCAGGGCAAGGGAGGGGATTCTGCCCCTTTACTCTGCTCTCCTCAGACCCCACCTGCAGTCCTGTGTGCAGTTCTGGAGCCCCCAGCACAAGAAGGACATGGAACTGCTGGAGCCAGTCCAGAGGAGAGCCACGAAGATGCTGAGAGGGCTGCAGCAGCTCTGCTATGAGGACAGGCTGAGAGAGTTGGGGCTCTGCAGCCTGGAGAAGAGAAGGCTTCGAGGAGACCTTAGAGTGGCTTTGCAGTATCTGAAGGGAGCCTACAGGAAGGCTGGGGAGGGACTATTGACAAGGTCTGGGAATGTCAGGACGAGGGGGAATGGGTTTAAACTGGCAGAGGGGAGATTTAGACTGGATGTTAGGAGGAAGTTCTTTACAGTGAGGGTGGTGAGACACTGGCACAGGTTGCCCAGGGAGGTTGTGGCTGCTTCCTCCCTGGAGGTGTTTAAGGCCAGGCTGGATGAGGCCTTGAGCAGCCTGCTCTAGTGGGAGGTGTCCCTGCCTGTGGCAGGGGGTTGGAGCTGGATGATCCTTGAGGTCCCTTCCAACCTAAACCATTCTATGATTCTATGATTCCCTGGCTCTATACTCATCTGTCATTAAAAAGATGTAGGAATTTCAGAGCAGCATTCAGCCTGGGTTTGATTTTTTTTTTTATCTTAGCTGGTAGCACAGAAGTGAAAATCTCTCTTTTTATGTTGTTGCCCTGCCTCTGCCCAATGTGTTTTGCAACTTTGCATTTCAAGCCAAAGTTGAACTTTCAAGGTCTGACTCTCCCCTTTAGCGGCACTGTTGCTAACATCCATAAGATGCTACCATCAGATAGGCACCAGCAACTGCAAGTAATGCAAGTTCTGCCTCAATCACAGAATCAACCAGGCTGGAAGAGACCTCCAAGATCATCCAGTCCAACCCAGCACCCGATCTTATGCAGTCAACTAGACCATGGCACTAAATGCCTCATCCAGGCTTTTCTTGAACATCTCCAAGGATGGCAACTTCATCACCTCCCTGGGCAGCCCATTCCAATGGCAAATCACTCTTCAAGTTATATTCCAAGAGAGTATCTCTTCAGATTTTTTTGGTTTTTAACTGCTCATTAAAAAAAAAAAACAAACCAAACCAAAATCAAAATAAACAAGCAAAAAACAAACAAAACAAAACCCAACCAAACCCCACAAACTCCAATGACAACAACAACAAAACTCAACCAAACCCCCCCCCCCCCCCCGAAAGGCAAACCAACGCTGAGATTAGTTCTGAGAATTTCCCTTTTCATATTTCTTGTGTGTTATTAAATCTGACAATTAGCCCACTGCTTAGAGGGGTGCTTCTCCCTGCCTGGCTGAATTAGGCTGTTGCGTGAGAAGGCTCCAGCACGGAAACCCACAGCCTCTGCAAAAGGGACAGCCCCGAGGTTTAAGAGATTATACTGGATGAGTCATTACACAAGATCTACTTCTGGTCCACTGTTTCCATACATAATAATGCTTCTTCCAGACAAAACTACCCAGAAACTGGCACCTACCCTTCATTTCCTAACCTCCTCCCCGTGACAATCCCGAGCCAGCAATGCCACCAGGCATCCCCACTAAGGGCTGGTAAACACCAGGATTTCTACACAGCACCGAGAGGAAGCTGCAATGAGATGAGTGTTGAAGGTTGCAGCAAATGGCTTATAAAGCAATTTTGAAATGGGATTTCCTGCAACAAAATCCAGTTCCCAGTAACCTATTCCAATAATACAAGGTGGAAAAAATGGGATTTGAATTCTAATACCTGATGGTGTGGGCAGATTGCTTTATACCTTTGTTACAGGAAATGTGCTAATTTCTCATCAGGAGAAGAAGGGAAACCTTAAAACAAATCTATCAAGACTCAAATTACTGTGGCAGTAGAATCCAGCAATATATATAACCAAAAGAAGAAGATGAGTCCAGTCATTATTTGCTGTTACTAGGTGGAGTATTAGATGAAACAATAGAATCACATAACTGTTTTGGTTGGAAGAGGCTTTAAAGATCATCAAGTCCAACCTAAGCAGCAAGCATAGACATGTTTGCTTCCCTTTCCCAGTTCCATTCCAGAAGTAGCTCTTGAGAGGGAAAAAAACCCCAACCCCCCCAAACAACTAATGCAACTTTACAAGCATAGCTGAAATAGATGGTTTTCTTTCAAAAATGTCAAGGTGAAGGATTTCCTATCTGGGGGGAAAAAGAAAGGGGGGAAAAATGCCCTATTTCTCAGAGTTGTGCTCTCCCCTTTGCCTGCAAATCCACTTTTTGGTGTCTTTCCAAAGAGCAGAGAGCTGGGATGTGGGGAAACACAGGGATGCTGGCATCCCTTCTGCAGCTTCTCTGCGCTTGATTTTCAGAGCTCTCTCCTGTGCCCAGCACAGCCTCCGCTTTTAACTCGTCCTTCAGCATTTGTCTCCGTGCTAGACCCAACCAAATCGAATTGTCTCAAAGATTTTCTTTCCTCTCCCTAAAAAAAAGGAAAGGGAAAGGGAAAGGGAGAGGGAGAGGGAGAAGTAAAGGGAGAGGGAGAGGGGGAGGGAAAGGGAGAGGGAAGGAAAGGAGAAGGGAGGAGAGGAGAGGAGAGGAGAAGAAGAAAAGAAAAAAAGGAAAAAAGGGAAAAAGAAAAAAAGAAAAGAAAAGAAAAGAAAAGAAAAGAAAAGAAAAGAAAAGAAAAGCAAGAGAAATGTAAACGTGAGTGGGTTGATAAAGAAAGGGGCTAGGAGAAAGTTTCTTTTACAA